>LBNU01031325.1:89168-102441 GCA_014162995.1 Artemisia annua | reverse complement strand
AAAAGTAAAAAAAAAAAAAAAATAACCTGCTGACATGGCGCATGTAACCGGATGGTGGCTGGAAAAAACTCACTTGTGGACAAAATAGTCGAGTTTGGGCCACAAACAAGGAAAAATTTTAGTACGCTACTCGAAACAGCTTTTTGTGACAAGTATGATGCTTTATTATGGTATTAGGCCTAGAATTAAATATGAGGGGAATTTCTATAAGTAGTATGATATTAAATGTCTAATTGTGTTGAATCACTTGTACTTTTAGCATTGAAATGTGTAAGACTTAATTTTAAGTATTATAATAATAGTAGGCCTTTGTGCACTACAGTATAAGATAGTTAGATAAACTCTATAAATGCTTACTACCTTCGTTTCATAATAAGTGTTTACTTTGATTTTTTTAAATCGTATTTAATTTTAATGTATTTTAAAAATATAACGTATTTTACAAAATTTTAGTTTAGTAAACTAAAATTTCAAAACCAAACTTCAAATTCACTACACCCAATGTAATATTCTTATCTATACTACATATAATAGAGGAAACACTCTCTCTCCTAAATTTTCAGATTTACAAATAATGATGCATGGTTTACAACACTTTAAAGCAACCAATTTTCATAATTACAACAACCAAAGCATGGTGTACAACAAAAAATAGCATAGAATGAAATTCAGACCAAATTTCTATGAATTCTACATTAATGCTATTAAAAACACCCCCTACAAACAAAAGTACAACCATTTATGTACAATATACCTTCATTAAAACCAATCCATATTAATTCCGGGCAATTCCGGGCCATAAATGCATACTTCTCCCTCCATACAACAACGCATCAAGACTCGAAAATAAAATAAATTATCTAAAGACCTCATATTCGTTCAACATATGCAAAGATCTTTAATGATTGTATGAGAAGCTCATGTTCATTTTAATATCCGAAACATATAAACAAATAACCAAACAAATCAGTTTAGTTAATTATTTCGTTCGTTAACAGAATAACAAAAAAAAAAGTAAGAGATCTAGGGTTTTTGTTTCGTTTCAAGAACGGATCTTTAAAGATCTTTACAACCCATCATTGACCTTAAGAAATGAAAAACAAAACAAAAAGACATCTACCCGATACCTTTTTGAAGATCTTGAAGCCAAATCTGTTAAAAAAACCTTGTATCTATATTTTGTTCGTGTTCGTTTAGACAAGCAGATAAGATATGAAGTGTTTGTGTCTTTGTAAGGTTCGGATTAGCAAGAACAAGGAAAGAATTATTTTGTGACTGAGCTATAAAGATTAAAGAGCAAGACGAAGATAGGGCGCAGCGTTTTTTGACCAGATAAAATAGAGGGCGGCATTTTTGTGTGAGAGTAATATTAAGGTAAAAAAATTTGAGAATAATTAGGGTTTTTTTATAACAAACATATCTAGGGTAATTTGGTTATGTGTATTGGGCCACAGACACCAGGCCTACCCGAAATACTGTTTTGTTAAAGTTGGACTGAAGTGGTTGAAAATATTCAAGTTGATGTTTGTGAGTTTGTAAGTTTAAAAATATTTACATTCGGTTTTAAAAAAATTGTATAGAAAGGTGGTTTATGTTGTGAGTTTGTATATATTCGGGTAAACCAAATAGATATTTTTGAATGACGAAAAAACATTGCTCACTAAAAATATTTACTATCACAATTGTATAATGAAAAACATTGTCATTAGTTAAAGAGTTTAAATACATCACATGAAATTCTTGATATCCGTAGATTTGTTGTAAAAAAAACATAATAAGTTAAAATACATGATTTACCGGAAAAAATTATTTCATGGTACCCGCCGCTGCAACGCGCGGATACCCTGCTAAAAATTTAAACTACACAGATATAATATATGAAAAAGAATTAGCATTTAGAGAAGAAAAAGCCGACCGTAAATGAAAAAGAATTAGCATTTAGAGAAGAAAAAGCCGATATAATATATATGAAAAAGAATTAGCATTTAGAGAAGAAATTAGCATTTAAACTACACAGATATAATATATGAAAAAGAATTAGCATTTAGAGAAGAAAAGGCCGACCGTAAATGAACTGAATGTTCACCAAATCATGCCTGAACCATTTGACGGGAAGTTCGTTTATGTTGTTTCTTTGTTATATAAATGAACATGAACAAGAAATTATGTCCATTGAAAAGTTTGTGCTTGTTTATTCTTTATTAAATGTATTTGCTCTATTAATTTACAACTTAACAAGAAAATGTTATTCCAAACTAGATAGCAAAAAAATTTCATATATGTCACATATAGTAATGGTAATAATATAGAAAAATACAAAAATTCAAATGTATATAAATAGTTGAATGTTTTTATTGGAGTAAATTACTTAAATGAACCCTTTATACAACTACTTTACGGATATAAACTTCGCACACAAAATTATCCAAAATAAACTTTTTAGATATTATCCGTTAGATCTATTACTAGATTAGTTTCTACCCGTACACGTGTATAAAAGGAGTGTTGGGCGAAAGATGGGCGAGGCTTATCAATAAACATGTGATTCAGAAAGATGGGCGAGGCCTAGGCGAGTGCTGGGCGATGTGAGGGTTTAGGTCGAGGCCTAGGCGAGGTGAGGGGTGAGTCAAAATTGTCTTGGGCGAGAATCTGGCGAGAGGGGGTCAAAATTGTTAGCATGGAGTGTCTTGGGCGAGGATCTCGGCGAGCTCCAAATTGTCTTGGGCGAGTATTTTGGTTTTGGGTGAGTTGTTAGCATGGAGTGTCTTGGGCGAGGATCTCGGTGAGCTCCAAATTGTCTTGGGCGAGTATTTTGGTTTTGGGCGAGGATAGATCCATGCGAGGTCTAAATTGTCTTGGGCTTTAAAACTTTAAAAAGTAAAAGTTCTTACACCATTTTATATATAGCAGATACTCACATGTGATGTAACAACTAACACGTGTATGCTAAAGTAAATCTTTTTGCTAAAAAGTAAAGTAGTACATGCTGCCAATTGACTAAAGCATCCTTATTCTAACACTAATAATGGAGCAAGTCAAAGGACAAAAGAGTAAAATAACTAACCCACTACAAAAACACACCATTCTAAGCAAGTATACTTCATGAAATATTATACTTCATGAAATATTATAAAAAGGAAATATAATAAAAATATTGAAACCACTTTGGTAGTTAGCATGGAGTGTCTTGGGCGAGGATTTGGGCGATGATATAGGCGAATGGAAAGTTAAAAGGTTGATTGTGACATATTTTGGTCACTTTGGTAAACCATCTAAAAAAGGTTTATTCTCGTAAAATCACTCACTATAACGTTCATTCTTGTAATTGCTTTTTTTATTGGCTAAATGGTAGATATTGAGGTTACTTTTATAAGAGTCTAGTAATTGAACATTCAAATTTCATACACTGACTCTTAACATTCAGCTTTGATTTTTAAACTGAAGATGTCACCAGAAAAAAAACCATTTAGTCACCTGTAATATTACTAAAAAATGGTATGGCACTTCAAAGAAGGTTGTGATCTTTTATTTTATTTAAATAATATTGTGAAGAAGGCTGATCTGTATATAAACAAAGTTGTCATGCAATTTTCTGTAACTAATTCAGACTTGTTGCTAAGACATTGCATTCATGATCAATTTTTTAGTGTATTTATATGAGATCGAGAATATATATATAATTTGGTTTAAGGCGAGATGTTAAGCGCAGGAAGCAGCTTAGATGAAGTCGTGATCGAGAGGATAAGTTTTACAAAATGAAGAACGTGAGAATGAGTTGTCAGGATCAAAAGAATCTCCAACCAAAAACCATAAGCCTAAATTATGATTTCTAGTAAAGTTGTAACAACCAAATTTAAGGCTGATTCTTTTTCGATATATAATCATTATATCTTTAGTTTCACACCATATAACCATAACAGAAACAAAGTTAACAACCAACACAATCTGTATTGTTACATCAAGTTAAAGACTGTCGCGTTGGTAACTACTATTGGTTGTGATAATCCTTGATTTGCATTACATACAAAGATAGGATACATAAATAGTTACAATGCTTAGCTATTTAAGGTAAACTATCAATCACCCACTAATCAAGGATAATTACAACTAATGTGCTTATCCACTTTGAGGTTATCCTTATACACGGTTTAATAGTCCCCCGCAGTTGGAGCGGAAGGAAGCCGGACGTTCAAACTGGATCTAAAATCTTCAAATAAGACTGAAGGAAGTCCCTTGGTGAAGATATCTGCGTACTGATAACGGGAGGGTACATGGAGAACACGAACCTGACCAGCAGTAACCATGTCACGGACAAAGTGTATATCAATCTCAATATGTTTGGTCCATTGATGTTGCACAGGGTTGGCAGATAAATAGATGGCACTAACATTATCACAGTAGACCAGAGTAGCAGTAGAAAGAGGAGAATGCAGCTCACGAAGAAGGTTACGAAGCCATGCAGTCTCAGCTACAACATTAGCAACACCCCGGTATTCGGCTTCAGCACTGGACCGGGAGATGGTGTGTTGTCGCTTGGAAGACCAAGAAAGTAGATTATCACCCAGAAAAACACAGTATCCCGAGGTAGACCGTCGTGTGGATGGGCAACCCGCCCAATCTGCATCTGTATATCCAACAAGAGAAGTGGTAGAGGATGAATATAAGTGTAGACCAAAATCCAAAGTCCCTCGAACATATCGTAAAATACGTTTAAGGGAAGCTAAATGTGGCTCACGAGGATCATGCATGTAAAGACAAATCTGTTGTACAGCATAGGAGATATCTGGTCTTGTAAATGTGAGATACTGAAGACCACCTGCAAGACTACGATATAAAGTAGGATCCTGAACTGGAACACCTTCGGGACCCAGTTTGGATTCTGTATCAACTGGTGTTCGAGAAGGGTTACAGTTGGTCATGTGGGCACGCTCAAGAAGCTCAGTAGCGTACTTTTGTTGAGATAGAAAGAGACCTGTAGAATGCCGAGTAGCAGAAATGCCCAGAAAATAATTAAGAGCCCCAAGATCAGTCATCTCAAACTCACTGTGCAGGGATGAAATGATCTGCTGTAGGAGGGCAGTAGAGGAGGCTGTAAGAATAATGTCATCCACATAGATAAGTAAATAAGCTACTTGGGAGCCCTGTCGAAGAATAAATAATGAAGAGTCACAGCGACTATGATAAAATCCAACTCTAGTAGCATATCCTGCAAATCTCTGAAACCAAGCACGAGGTGCCTGCTTTAGTCCATATAAGGATTTCTGCAGAAGACAGACATGATGAGGGTACCGAGAGTCTACAAAGCCCGGCGGTTGGTGCATATATACGGTCTCAGATAAATCCCCGTTAAGAAAGGCATTCTTAACGTCAAGTTGATGGATAGGCCACTTGCGAGATACCGCAAGGCTAAGAACGGTGCGAATGGTAGCCGGTTTGACAACCGGACTAAAGGTCTCATCACAATCAATACCAAGTTGCTGACTACTGCCATTGGCAACCAAACGAGCCTTATAACGGCTCAGAGTCCCGTCAGCATGAAATTTATGCTTAAACAACCACATAGATCTCACCAAATTAACACCAGAGGGTCGTGGTACCAGAATCCAAGTACCATTTTTAACTAACGCATTATACTCATCATACATAGCATTATTCCAATGAGGGTTTTGAAGAGCGAGGAAGGGAGATTTAGGTAAGGGCGAGATTGAAGAAGTATGAAGCGAGAGACGTTCAATGGGTTTGACAATGCCTGATTGAGACCGAGTGACCATGCGGTGAGTACGGGGTGGTTCAGTGGGAGGTTGTGTGGGTTGGGTCGAGGCGTTGGTGTTGGTTGTGTTCGTAGGAGGTTGTTCGGCTGGTGATGGTTGATTTTGGGCTGCGGTTGATGAGCTGTTGGGTTGCTGTTGAGGTGGGGAGTGGATAATAGTGGCTTGGTGTTGGGCTTGAGAAACTGGGCTCGAGGGATAACTGAAGGCTGGTGGGTTATTAACGTTGGGTTGATGAATCGGGGTATGTGGTAGTGTACGGGTTGAAGGAGTGTCTTCATTTGATAAAAGAGTATGGGTGTTGGTTGTTGTTTGGTGTTGAGGAGTGGTGGGAGAAGGTTCGGTTGGAGTGGTTAGACCGTGGCTTAGGAGAGGGGAAGGCGCGGGTTCTAAAAAGGTATATGTAGGTGGGGACGTGGGTGTCATAGATCGATAGGGAAATTGGGTTTCGTCGAAAGTGACATGTCTAGAAAGGATAATTTTGTTTGTCTCAAGGTTTAGACAACGAAAACCACGGTGATAAGCGGGGTAGCCCAAGAAGATGCACGGGGTTGCTCGAGGTGCGAGTTTGTGAGGGGAGTGAAGGTGGGGGTAACAAAGGCACCCGAATATGCGCAAACGGGAGTAGTTGGGTTCCTTGTGAAAAAGTCTTGTGTATGGGATTTCATTGTTGATGGCGGTTGAGGGAAGAAGGTTGAGGAGATAGGTGGCCATATGAAGAGCCTCGACCCAAAAGGTAGGTGGTAGGTGTGCTTGGAAAAGAAGTGTACGAATGGTGTTATTTATGGTGCGGATCATTCTTTCCGCCTTGCCGTTTTGTTGAGAGGTTTTAGGGCAAGAAAATCTAAGTTGAATACCATTATTAGCAAAAAGTGTGTGGAGTCGGTTATTATCGAACTCACCACCATGATCACATTGGAAACTTTTTATTTCACTTTTAAATTGATTTTTGACATAAGTACGAAAATGCAAAAATTTGGAGAACATGTCAGATTTAGAACGAAGAGGGTAAATCCACAAGTAGTGAGAGTAATGATCGAGAAAAAGGACATAATATTTAAAGCCACTAGAACTAACAATGGGAGAAGTCCATAAATCTGAATGAATAATATCAAAACAATGTTCAACCGTAGAAGCCGAACTAGAAAAAGGAAGCTTTACATGTTTGCCAAGTTGACAAGCATGACAAACATGTGTAGACTTAGTTTTGTTACATGAAATAAAATTACGAGAAACAAGAGACCGTAGCACTTCGTCGCCGGGATGACCGAGACGTTGATGCCACGTGGAAGAACTTGTGGAGACAAAAGCAGTGGGGATAGTTGACGGCTTGGTAACTGGATAGAGATCACCCGAACTGTCACATCGAAGGAGGATGTGGCGAGTCAAGAAATCCTTTACAGAAAAACCAAAGGCGTCAAATTCAATAGTACAATTATTATCCCTAGTAAACTGTCGAACAGAAATAAGATTTTTAATGATATTAGGAGTAACAAGTACATTATGAAGATGAAGTGGGCGATGAGGAGATGGAATAATGCTATGGCCAGTGTTGGTGACGGGAATAGAATTACCATCACCAACATGTACAGATGGGAATAAACGTTTATTAAAAATAGTATTTAAATTACTTGAACTGGAATTTAAATGAGAGGAAGCACCTGTATCCATGTTCCATGTCGGGTCCTGTAAAGGCATGACACTAAAAGCACTCGGAAGCATAGCGGGAGCGGGACCAAGTATACCGGGTTGATTGGTTTTCTGTTGTGCCATCAAACGTGATTGATACATTCCGGTTACCACTTTGGATGAAAATATAAAATTGATAGTGTGAATTTATGAAAGCAAAGACAAGACTTGGGGTTAGTGTGATTATGAATGAATATTTTATTGGTATTGAAGCTTTGAATTGAATAAAAGATAGTCAACCCTTGTAATTGTTCCAAGCCAAGGACCACACTATAAACAATTACTGATAATGACAACACTGAAAGAATAGAAAAAGAGGTGAAGCACAAACGTAGACTATTATCTAAAAAGAATAACAACGTACTTTAGAGGCAGGTTTTAGACGACAGTTTTAGGGATGATAGGGAGATACGGTTTGTTAGAGATTTTGTAGGTGAGGATCAGTTTTTGCTCTGATTACCATGTTGAATGGATAATTGTGTGTGTTTATTCCATACCAAATACAAGGATACATATAGCCTATAATTAAGCTATTTTGGGTAAATGGTAATTACCCACTAATTAAGCAAATTACATAAAGATGACAACTAGGACACAATAACTCTTATGCTTATCTTGATCAACTAAATACCAACTAATACTCCCCCGCAGTTGGAGCGGGAGGAAGCCGGACGCTCAAACTGGATCTAAAATCTTCAAATAAGGCTGAAGGAAGTCCCTTGGTGAAGATATCTGCGTACTGGTAACGGGAGGGTATATGGAGAACACGAACCTGACCAGCAGTAACCATGTCACGGACAAAATGTATATCAATCTCAATATGTTTGGTCCGTTGATGTTGAACAGGGTTGGCAGACAAATAGATGGCACTAACATTATCACAGTATACAAGAATGGCAGTAGAAAGAGGAGAGTGCAGCTCACGAAGAAGGTTACGAAGCCATGCAGTCTCAGCTACAACATTAGCAACACCCCGGTACTCGGCTTCGGCACTAGAACGGGAGATGGTGTGTTGTCGCTTAGAAGACCAAGAAAGGAGATTATCGCCCAGAAAAACACAGTATCCTGAAGTAGACCGTCGTGTGGATGGGCAACCCGCCCAATCTGCATCTGTATATCCAACAAGAGAAGTGGTAGAGGATGAATATAGGTGTAGACCAAAATCCAAAGTCCCGCGGACGTATCGTAAAATACGTTTAAGGGCAGCTAAATGTGGCTCGCGAGGATCATGCATGTGAAGACAAATCTGTTGTACAGCATAGGAGAGATCCGGTCTGGTAAATGTGAGATACTGAAGGCCACCTGCAAGACTGCGATATAAAGTAGGATCCTGAACTGGAACACTTTCATGACCCAGTTTGGATTCTGTATCAACTGGTGTTCGAGAAGGGTTACAGTTGGTCATGTGAGCACGTTCAAGAAGCTCAGTAGCATACTTCCGCTGAGATAGAAAGAGACCTGTAGAATGCCGTGTAGCAGAAATGCCCAGAAAATAATTAAGTGGCCCAAGATCAGTCATGTCAAACTCACTGTGCAGGGAAGTAATGATCTGCTGTAGAAGGGCAGTAGAGGAGGCTGTAAGAATAATATCATCCACATAGATAAGTAAATAAGCCACTTGAGAGCCCTGTCGAAGAATAAATAATGAAGAGTCACAGCGACTATTATAAAATCCAACCCTAGTAGCATAGCCAGCAAATCTCTGAAACCAAGCACGAGGTGCCTGCTTTAGTCCATATAAGGATTTCTGGAGAAGGCAGACATGATGAGGGTACCGGGGGTCTACAAATCCCGGTGGTTGGTGCATATATACGGTCTCGGATAAATCCCCGTTAAGAAAAGAATTCTTAACGTCAAGCTGATGAATAGGCCACTTGCGGGATACCGCAAGACTAAGAACAGTGCGGATGGTAGCCGGCTTAACTACCGGACTAAAGGTCTCATCACAGGCAATACCAAGTTGCTGACTACTACCATTGGCAACCAAACGAGCCTTATAACGACTCAAAGTCCCGTCAGCATGAAATTTATGCTTGAACAACCACATAGATCTTACCAAATTAACTCCATAGGGCCGTGGTACAAGAATCCAAGTACCATTTTTAACTAACGCATTATACTCATCATACATAGCATTATTCCAATGAGGGTTTTGAAGAGCAAGGAAGGGAGATTTAGGTATGGGCGAGATAGAAGAAGTATGAAGTGAGAGACGTTCAATGGGTTTGACAATGCCTGATTGTGACCGAGTGACCATGCGGTGAGTACGGGGCGGTTCGGTGGGATGTTGTATGGGTTGGGTCGAGGCGTCGGGGTTGGTTGTGTTCGTAGGAGGTTGTTGGGCTGGTGATGAGTGATTTTGGGCTGCGGTTGGTGGGCTGTTGGGTTGTTGTTGAGGTTGGGGTAGAGGGCTGTTGGGTAAACCCGTGTGAGCATTGGGTGTGATGGGCTCTTGATGGGTATTGGGGACTTCTTGTAGTGGATTTAGTGTTGGGGGGTTAGTAAGTATTTGGGTTAGTAGAGGTGATGGTGGAGATTCTAAAAAGGTGTATGAAGGTGGAGAGTCAGGTGTCATTGAGCGGTAAGGAAATTGGGTTTCATCAAAGGTGACGTGTCGGGAAAGTAAAATTTTGTTTGTTTCAAGGTCTAGGCATCGAAAGCCACGGTGATAGGCGGGATAGCCCAAGAATATACATGGTGTTGCCCGTGGGGCAAGTTTGTGAGGGGAGTGAAGGTGAGGGTAGCATAGACACCCAAATATACGTAAGTTAGAGTAGTCGGGTGCTTTATGGAAAAGTCTAGTGTAGGGAATTTCGTTGTTGATGGCTGTAGAGGGTAAAAGGTTGAGGAGATAAGAGGCCATATGTAGGGCCTCGACCCAAAAGGTGGGGGGTAGGTGAGCTTGAAATAAAAGTGTACGAATGACATTGTTGATGGTTCTAATCATCCGTTCCGCCTTGCCATTTTGTTGAGAGGTTTTTGGGCAAGAAAATCTAAATTGTATACCGTGGTTAGCAAAAAGGGTATGTAAGCGGTTATTGTCGAACTCACCACCATGATCACATTGGAAACTTTTTATTTCGCACTTAAATTGGTTCTTAACATAATTACGAAAATGCAAAAATTTATCAAGCATGTCAGATTTATTACGAAGAGGGTAAATCCACAAATAATGAGAGAAATGATCAAGAAATAAGACGTAGTATTTAAAACCACTTTTACTAATGATGGGAGATGTCCATAAATCAGAATGGATAATATCAAAACAGTGTTCAATAATAGAATTGGAACTATGAAAAGGGAGCTTCACATGTTTGCCAAGTTGGCATGCATGACATACATGTGGAGACTTATCTTTATTACATGAAATAAATTGACGAGAGACCGGAGCACTTCGTCACCGGGATGACCGAGACGTTGATGCCACGTGGAGGAGCTTGTTGAGAGAAGAGCAGTAGGAGTGAAAGACGGCTTGGTAATGGGATAAAGATCTCCTGAACTATCACAACGAAGGAGGATGTGGCGAGTAAAGAAATCTTTTACAGAAAAACCAAAAGCGTCAAATTCAATAGTGCAATTATTATCCCTAGTAAACTGACGAACAAAAATAAGGTTTTTGATGATATTAGGGTGACAAGTACATTATGAAGGTGAAGAGGGCGATGAAGAGAAGGAATAATGCTATGGCCGGTGTTAGTTACGAGAATAGAATTACCGTCACCAACATGAACAGATGGGTATAAACGTTTATTAAAAAGAGTACTTAAATTACTTGCATTAGAATTTAAATGAGAAGATGCACCTGTATCCATATTCCATGTTGGGTCTTGCAATTTCATAGTGTTAAAAGCACTAGGAAGTGAGGTAGCTTGAGACGGGTACATGGCGGGTGCGGGTCCAAGTATACCTTTGGTGTTGGCGGGCTGGTAGTACTAATGAGCTCTTGGGTTGTGGTACTGATGAGCTAATCGGTTATTATAAAACCCGGGTGACACCCACGATTGACCAAAAGAATTACCAGACATGTTTCTGTTGCACCCTATTGTGATACCCGGCTGAAAATGGGCTGTTGATGTGCCCGACCCAGAACCTGTGTGAAAAGCGCTAAAACTTGGTGGCCCATTGAATTGAGCAGCGGACATATTCTTATGATGATGTTGACCTTTTGTGAACCTTCTTGTTTGGAAATAATTATTGATCGTACTAGTGTTGGATGACATTGAAATAATAATCTGACACACTTTTTTCTTTAACGAATCAATTGCAATTGATTCTAATTGATATGAAACTATGTAAAGTCAACAATGACTGCTAGAATGGATAGGTTATGTGAAGAAAAGAAAAAACGTAAATTAGAAGGTGATTTAGGGTGAGAAAAGAACAAGGAAAATATACTGGAGAGATATAGAGAAAAGTTAGGGGGAAGGTCGACCTTTTTAGAGAGAAATTAGAAGAGGATCATTTTTGCTCTGATTACCATATTGGTTGTGATAATTCTTGATTTGCATTACATACAAAGATAGGATACATAAATAGGTGCAATGCTTAGCTATTTAAGGTAAACTATCAATCACCCACTAATCAAGGATAATTACAACTAATGTGCTTATCCACTTTGAGGTTATCCTTATCAGCACCATGCATACACTCATTCGAAGGACTATTTGCAAATGCTATGTTCGTTTTTCTACATGGAAGTATAGGGAGCCTTCAAATAAAGAATATAAAACAACAAAAAGTAAATGAACCCTCTAACAAAAAAGGAGTAATTTCTTATTACCACTTGATTATTATTGTACGGACAGTTTCAAGGTTCCTTTAAACCTTTATGAAATGGTTCACTTGGCTGCAGCAGTGGAAATGAAATGTTCGCGCATAAGCTGGAACTTGGTAATCAGCTTTTCTCGATCCGGCCAGTTTTCCTTAATTACTGGGATTTCAGAAAAGTTTTCTTTCCATGCCGATATATGTGGAAACCTTTTTTCCTCCAACAGTTTTACACCACCTGTTTCTTCAAATATTCCAAGGTAATTGGCAATCCATCCAAACACAAGATCTAAGAATCCAAATGTTTCTCCACTAAAGAATTTCTTTCCAGTTAGCTGTTTTTCAACAATGTCTAGATTCTCTAAGGCGTGACCCTTTGCTTCCTCTTGCTCCACCCCTTGGCTAACATAAACCTTGTAAACAGATGTCGTGAGCTGCAAGTGGAGAATAAAGTCTGTTAGAGTTATTTCTAAACTTTATGCATATGTGGCAACATGAGCGAGTCTTGTGGATTGGGTGGTGGCACAAAATGGGTTTGATTTGAAGCGGGTCAATTTTCTTATGGGTTGAAACTGGCACAGCGGTTTGGGTTGACCCGATGATGTTTTGTGTCCATATCTTTGAACTTGTATGAATTACTATCATTTCAATTATGATTTCAAAAAATATTGTTACAATAATAATCTAATAAAATATGGTTTACACTTTCGGAACTGTTTGACACATTTGACCCATTCCCCTTTCTGCTATTCTTTTATTTGACCCGTTCGGATAAATAACACAAGCCATGATCCATTTATAACCAATTCAGGACCTCTAGTATCTATGCAACAAAAATGAACACTATTTGGAATGCTTCATGCTTGCGGATTGAAATAATCATCTTAAACATTCGCTTGCTCTTTTCTGCATCTAATAGAGTTTTGAAAAAGACTGTAGTAAAGGCGCTTGCCACACTTTTACATACAGAAAGATCAATGAACTTGACTCTTCATGAAATCGTATTGACACCGACCTCATTCCCTACAATTTTTAATCTCGATGTTGTT
>LBNU01031325.1:46137-63269 GCA_014162995.1 Artemisia annua | reverse complement strand
ATTCGTTTGATGTGGATAGTGAGGTAGCATGGTTAGATCTTCTTCCTAGAAAGATGAACGCTCAAAGCTTCCCTTCCAAAATATAAATCATCTTCTTGTCCAAAATAACCTGTTAACCTGAAAAAAGAATAAAGGCCAACCTCGCATAAAATCGGCGGTATAATGTATAATAGGATATAATGCTTGTGGAATGAATATTTTTGCAGAATTCCTGGAGATTATAAGTTAGAGAATTAACAAAACTTTTTATGTTTCCGGAAGAAAAACAAAACTTTCAAAAATTGCAGAAAATTTTTGCCTGACGCCGTCAGGTTGTAATGCCTGACGCCATCAGAAATGATCTGACAGAATTCTCATGTTAAGTTTTCGGAAAATTTCTGGAAAAACTATACCTTACTTCCTGGAATTCCTGCAAAAATTCATTATGACTTGATACAAGCATTTGACTCAAACAAATACTAATATGTATGTTAATTTACATTGTTATGATTCATGTTCATTCGTTCTTATAAACCGATTTAGATTTCCCTTACACTTAGCTTTTGCAAAATACCTTTATATGTAGTTAAGACAAAGTTAAAAACAAAATAAAGCATTTTCACAAGTTAGTTTGAATCATGAATCAATAACAAGAAATATCATACATACGGAAACAATTAAAATCAAATAAACAAACAAACAAAACACACAAAGCTTGGGTTGCCTCCCAAGAAGCGCTTTTCTTTATTAACGAGTCTTGTAGCTAGACTCAAAGTCACCGTACCTTACGTGACTTCATCTCGCATTATGACGTAACCTTGATAGATATAATCCTTATTATCTGGGTGATGATACCTCAATCGTTCCACACTCGCAGTTACTTCACCCCCTCCTTTGCTGATCAAGCTAACCATCCCATCTTGATATAGGCTTTTAATTGTGAATGGTCCGTACCACCAGGGACTAGGTCCATCGGTGGGTGCCTTTGTTTCTAAATGCCTTAGGAGTACTGAGTCTCCTTTCGTGAATCCAATGTGGCTATCGATCTGCTTCTCAACCTCCACAAAATTCCCCTGATCATCCTTACTTTCTACTAACTCATTTTCCTTATAATTTTTAATCCTTGCCTCCCATGCAAGGATCTTTTCTCTAACATTACCCCGGAGCATACTAGGGTCCGCCTCCATCTTCTTCCGTAAATTAGCTTCTCTTATATATCATGGGATCGTTGGGAAGCTTATTGTTTTCTTCCCCTTTTTGATTTGGATAGTATTACTCTCGTAATCGATCTGTGCCCTAGTAGTCGCGAGGAATGGTGATCCAAGGATTATTGGCATATCCGTCTCACTTCTCTCAACGATCATGAAATCGATCGGATACATGAATCCGGCAACGTTGACCAACACATCTTCTGCAACTCCTAACGGGTACTCATAAGAATGTTTTGCAAAGGAAAGTTTGGTACGAGTGATGGACGACTGTTCATTGGNATAGTATTACTCTCGTAATCGATCTGTGCCCTAGTAGTCGCGAGGAATGGTGATCCAAGGATTATTGGCATATCCGTCTCACTTCTCTCAACGATCATGAAATCGATCGGATACATGAATCCGGCAACGTTGACCAACACATCTTCTGCAACTCCTAACGGGTACTCATAAGAATGTTTTGCAAAGGAAAGTTTGGTACGAGTGATGGACGACTGTTCATTGGTTAGTTGAGCGTAAACAGATAATGGCATCAAGTTTACATCGGAACCTTGGTAAGCTACTGCATCCAGAAATTTGAGTTTTCCAATGCGGCATGGTATCTCAAAGACCCCGTGGAATTCTTGCTTTGCGACTAATTCTTGTCTTATGAGGCTCTCATACAATTGACCTCCGGGTAGTGCGTCAGATTCATCATCTGGTTTCGTCTTATTCGACCTCTTATTGGGCAGATGAGTACGTCGATAATTCCTCACCCAATCGGTTATGGTCTCCTTATTTATCTCGTGCTTTAGGTAATGCCTTACTTGTTGAGACTTTGGTGTTCCCACCATTCGCCTCTCACCCAAGGGTGCCTCCTTTTCGTCGTCTGAATTGCAAGTGCGACCATTGGTGCTTCCCTCGTCGAGTAGGATGAGGTCGATTTTGCTGACCTCCATTGTCACTAACTTCTCCCTATCTTTAATTTCATCCCCTCTGATGACGGAGATGGCATTCGCAAATCTATTGTTGGGAAATTCGACCTCTTTCCGCACCAATACCTTTTCGGGAGCTTTTGTTTTTGTGTATTCACTCAAAAGACCCATTATTTCCGCCATCTTTCCATCTACCTCCTCCTTTTGTTTGTACACGGCTTCCTCAAATTTTGCCAATCGTTCGGAGTGTTTTGACATGTATTCTCTCATTCGAACTTCGAATGTTGGACTAAGTTCCTGAGGTGGTGAGCTGGGGCGAGCATACTTATGGAAGGGTTTAGTGTCTTCCCTATGGGGTGATTCGGATAATGGTATCTGCTTAATGCTCGAGACCGAATTGACAGTTGCTCTTTGTGGACTCATGGGTCTTTTTCGTTTCTCCATAAGGTATTCAACCCTTTTCTCCAGTTCACTGACGTTTTCCTCGGTGATTTGGTTGGCTTTATCAGGCGATAAGCATGTGTTGACTGCCGCACGTACATCGTGGGAAATTTGCCACAATTCATCATCGTCGGCGGCGAGATCCTCAATGATTTCCCATGATTCCTCGGCGCTTCTATCCCGCAATCTGCCCCCGGCGGCTCGATCGATGGCACGCTTGGTGTGGTAATCAACATGGTCATAGAAGATTTGGATTTGAAGCCAGAGGTTGATGCCATGATAAGGGACTCTTTGGAGCAAGTCCTTGAATCGAATCCATGCTCCGTAGAAGGTCTCGCCTCGATGTTGTTCAAACATCAAGATATCCTTCCTTAGCTTGGTAGTTCTTCCCGGTGGGAAAAATTGAGCTAAGAAGCGAGTTCTGAGATCATCCCAAGAGGTGATGGATCCTGCGGGTAGACGCTCTAGCCACTGACTAGCATGGTCTCACAGAGAGAATTGGAAGAGACGTAATCGGGTAGTCTCTCGAGTGGCAACATCAAGGTCTATAGAATCTATGATTTTGAGGATATCCTTGAGATGTTGATTTGGATCTTCGGAACAAAGTCCATGGAATGCTCATCTGCTTTGCACCAACCGGATGGTGTCGGATCGCAAGGGAGTGACATTGGCTCCTTGAGTGAGCTCAATGGTGTTGCGATAGCCATGGTGGCTAGGTCGGGAATACTCTCCTAAGGTACGGGCTCTAGGAGGTTGGTTTGGTTGTGGTTGGTGGTTTGGTTGAGGTGGGTTGTTGGGATCGAGGATGTTACCACCTTCCATGTTGGCGGATGGTAATGGTTACGAATAAAAACACGAAGAAAATAGATAGACTAAAGAAATCCTAGAAAAATAAAATAAAAAATCTCACTAGAAAGGAATCTAGTAAGTAGACCTAATAAAATAAAAAATTCTACCTAAACAATAACTATTCCCCGGCAGCGGCGCCAAAAACTTGATGGACGCGGGATTGCGACCACGCAACAGGTTTTACCTCTCAAGGGATCTTGAGAAGCTTGCAATCCCACCAGGCAGTGTACCTAGTCGGTGTAGTATAGTGTAGTGGTAAGTATGGGGGATTGATCGTTCTCTCACAGGGAATAGTGTTCGTTAGGATAGAAAGACTACTCTAAAAGGTCTAAAGGTGAAGGAAGATTATTTTTGTATTTTTATATTCTATGGAAAGCAAGTAAAATCTCGAGTTTTGGAGGAGTGGGCGGAATTAGTTGCTAGTCAACTAATCCAAAAACTACAATTGCAATAAAAATAAAATAACTAAACTATTGTGGTTGTGAAAACTTATATGGAGACAAATGTGTTTACTTAGATTTCCTTACTCCCTAACTATATTTTACCGGTTAATTGGTGTATGTATTACTTGCGTGGATGACAGGTGTATTCCTTAACAAATCATGGGGTGACATACATATCTCCCCAATTCTATGAGCTCTTATATCCTCCTACAACTATGCGTACACATAATCATAGGGATTGTAAATAGTGGCTCATGCGTTAAATACTACCTTAATAACCTAGTATGCCTTAGTTACATGTTTCTTAAGACGTTAAGCATGTTACCATATAGGAGTATTGCCAGTTTTCTTAAGCCTAACATTAATGAAACATTCATCCCAACAAAGTAATAACACACCAATCAACCAATAATTAATAGTTAGGTTTCATTAGATCTAAGCAAACACAAGACAAATCTAGCCTAGCATGTTAATTGAAAGACAAGCATAAGATATAATTAACCAACACATAGACATATTGATTAATTTACGTGAGGACTTATCTTTAATTGAACATGAAGGTTTCAAGGGTGAAGAACCCTTGAAAATACAGCCAAATTCGTCTTTAGGGTTTTTCCCAAACTTGTACCAAAAGTTCCACACTAATGAATGAAAAATAGAAAAATATATATAGATTTTACATTCTGACGGCGTCAGGTTATGGGTTCTGACGCCGTCAGCTCGCCGTCATTAGGGTTCTCGGATGGCCTAGATTTACTTCTGACGACGTCACTCTTTATTTTGCTCTGGGCCGTCACTCTTTAAGTTAACACCTGACGGCCTACTTTCTCTAACACCTGACGCCGTCAGGTGTAAACATCTTGTTTTCTTCATAGGGCGTCTAGTGTAATTTGATTTTACTCCTTTGTCCATGTTGGCTGACGGCTTCACCTTGTGACTCTGACGCCGTCAGGTAGGAAATCCAGCTTCTTTTGAGACTTTGTCGTTTTCTTCACTTTTATGCTCCAAAAACGTCCAAATATGCATGTTTTCCAGAATTCTACTCAAAAGTACCTAAAATGACAAAAGGAACGATTTAGGGCATTATTTGATCACATTTACTCGAATTAGGGCTTAAATGACCCCTTAAAACGGGTACACTTTTCGTCTCATCAGGCATGCTTAACCAAAATGGACCCATGAGAAATTGGGGACCAAATGTTTGAGTGTTTTTCGTAAAATAGGTGTGCCTTAAAGTATGTTTGGAACCGGATGAATGGATTAAAGATAGCGGTTGTTCAAGGCACATGACGGGTAACAAAAGCCTCTTCTCAACATATCGCAAATGTGATGGAGGTAATGTTACGTTTGGTAGTAAAACTAAGAGCAAAATCATCGGAAAAGGTACAATCTCTCATGACTCCCTTTTTATAGATGATGTAGCTCATGTTGATAACTTAGGTTTTAATCTTCTTAGTATTAGTCAACTTTGCCGTAATAAGTATAACGTCCTTTTTAGTGAAAATGGTAGTAAAATACTTAAAGATGGCATAACCATAGCCAAAGGTGTTCTTAAGAACAACATATATGTCATGAAAATGGATCAAACATCTAAAGACAAACTTTGTCTTACTTCATTAGATGAATCCTCAACTTTATGGCATTGACGTTTAGGACACGCTAATATGAGACTAATTCAAAACCTCTCCTCCAAAGACTTAGTTCGAAACCTACCTAAGTTGAAATACGACCAACACTTTTGTGATGCTTGCAAAGTCGGTAAACAAGTTCATAATAGCCATAAGGCTAAAAATTATGGTTTCTACATCTAGGTGTCTAGAACTTTTGCATATGGATTTGTTTGGTCCATCCGCTATACAAAGTTATGGAGGTGATTTGTTGTGTTTTGTGTCAAAACGATATATCAAAAATACCAACAAAGTGAGGTCAATGTTATCGTGAGGACAACAAGACGTGGAGAAATACAAGTAAACCCTTCGTGAAAAGGATTACCTCGTAAACTCGTGCAATGTGATATTTTTAAGACCGGGAAAGTGATTTCCCGGGTCGTACCCCAACGAGGTGTGAATGGAAAGCTTCGTGAAAAGATCGAGATTAAAATCTTGTATGTTTGGTTGTGAAAGATTGTTTGGATTTGTTGTATGTTAAAATAACGGAAATTTGGAAATTAACAAACGTAAATGAAAATGAAATAAACTAAGGGGAAACAAAAGGCAAATGGCAAACTAGGGGAATCCTAAAACACTACGGTAATCAAAAATAGGTAACGGGAATCCTAAATCACAAGTAAACAAATAAACGTGACGTTTATTTAAGATAAACGTCAACGTACAAATAAAAACGTGAAATTTAAGCTTCACAAGTCCTACGGGCATACAAATAATTTTCTAATGCACTAAAAGACAAAAGAAAATTTTAGAAAAAAGAAAATTTTTGCTCAAAATTCCATTTTCACTGCCATAATAGCATTAGTGGTAATCTTGTGTAATTGTGATCCAATCCAGTGTTTCTTTGCTTGTGTTAGCTTATTGAACCTTCACAAGTCATTAGGATTTAAGCTTGTGGGTTAAAACAGTAAAACCTTTTGAAAATCAAAAACTAGTGCAGTTAAAGGCTTGTTTGGTTTTGCTGTCATATTTGTGTTCTAGTGTGATTTGGTTGTTGTTTATGCTTGGTACATGTTTCTTTGGTCTCACTTAGGTCTGAGATAACATAAAAACCAGTGGTCATTTGTTAAAAAGTCAAAATACCTTTTGATCTCACCTCATTTGCATCTGTTAAAGATTTTGAGTCCAAATCTCATCAAATCTGTTCACAAGTGTTTGTTTTAGCTTAATTTAGTCTTAATATAGTCTAATATAACATAATCAGTAAGAAAGTCAAGATCAAATCTCACAAAAGTCAACTTTGTTCATAACTCAAAAAGTCAAAAGTTTTCATGTTCAATAAAATGGCAAGTTTTTCTTTGTGATCCATAGGGTTTAATACAGATTGAAAATCCAAAGTTTTTGTGGATTTGTGTTATTTTGTTGCTTGTTTAAACATTTCAAAAAGAAAATTCCATTTTGGAATCCATTTGCTTATAAATAAGCAGTGTTAAAGTACCCCCTTTGGTCTGTAACCTCCCCTGTGTCACAGCTTTTTACCCATATTCTTAAGCTTCCATAGAGCTTATTAGTGGTCCCCAGTGCATGATTCTTGGCTTTTTGGAAAGCCAAGCAACCAATCTTGATAGTTCAGTGCTTATTTCTCATTTTCAAGCTTATTAGATAGGGCTGCACTTAGCTTCTTCTTTGTCCCATTTGACAGTGTATACTGAGTGGTCAGTATACACTGAGAGTTTGGCCAATTTTCATAAGCTCACACGGAGCTTATTTGTAGGAATTAAAGCTTGATTTTTGGTTTATTTGAAAGCTCCCCAGGTTGGCTTATTGGTTCAAAAGCTCTTTTGGATCTCTGAGCTTATTTGTGGTCCCCACTAAGCTCAAAAGATAGCCATTTGGTCTGTGTGGTTCTGTGGCAGTTTGGGATTGCTTATTTGCTTGTTTTAGCTTATCCACTGTGCTTTTTCAGTTCCTTTAGCTTAATTTGTGTGCATATAAGTTTTTTTCATCTTTATTTGTAGCTTGTTTGTAGTGTAGAGCTTATTAAGAGCTTTTTCATTATTAAAAATCCAAATAAGATCTGTTAAGCTTTTTAGTTTCCAAATTGCTTATTTTTAAGTTCTGTAAAAAGTGTTTTCACAAAAGTTACTCATTTTCATCATTTAATTATCTGTCAAAAAGAAAAATCCAAAAATAATCACTTTTTAATAAAAGTGATAGTTTCTATTTAATATAATTTAGATTTTAATTTTTCTTTTCAAATTTTTATTAAGTGCTTACCTGTTTTCTTATTTTTATTAAATTCCTAGCATCTTAAAGTGTTTGTAGAATTATTCTCAGAATTTTCACTTTTCATTTAGTAATTATTAGAATTAATAACAGTTTAATTAATAATTAGTTAATATTAGTAAATTAAATAGTTTTAATAGTTTTTGTTAAACAGTAGTATCTTTTTATATTTTTCCTAAGTTCTACATAATATTTAGTACTTCTAGTAATTTTCCCAAAATTTCTACTATTAATTTGGTAATTTCTAGGTTTAATTTTATTTAAAACAGTTTTAATCCAAAAACCAAAAAGAAATTAGTTTAAGTGTCTAAATTTAATCTCAGATCCATTTTTATAATTTTCCTAGCTTTTTCATATTATTTAGATTCTGTAAAAATTGGATTTGTAATTTTCTCTTTTAATTTTCTAATTTTCTTATTAAATCTAGTTTAAATAACCTTAATATAATAGTTTAGTAATTAATTAATAAAAGATTCACAAAAAGACAAAAATATTTATTTTCAATTTTTACATTTCTTTTAAGTCATTTTAGATCTTTAGAAATTAATTTTGCAATTTTATAATTCTAATTTGTAATCTTAATCATTTTTAGTTTAACTTTAAGTAGTTTTAATTAACTTTTTAAATAGTTTTAGTAATTAATTAATTTTTAAATATTAAAATAATCAAAAAAATAATTTTCTTTTTAAATTAATTTTCTTTTAATTTTAAGTTTGAAAAGTTGCATTTTCACCCCCTGTAGTTTGTAATTGTTTAAATTTTACCTTTTTTCATTTACGTAATTAGTCTACTTGTATTAAGTTTTCCCAAGCCTAATTCTGTTTCCCTGTAGTGTAGAATTTTATTATTTATCATTTACATTAGTGTAAACAATACCAAATAATCATTCTTAATCTGGTTACTATTCCTAATCACTCATTCCCAAAACGTTTGCCATACACAATTTCAATCTCGTTGGGACTTAACGACCCGTGAGAACACTGTGCTTTCAACGGATCATACATTGATCACTCTCTCCCTCATTTGACTTAGTTGACCACACCTGGTTAACTGGTTAGTTTGGGAGGAGTCAACCATTAACTTTAAAGTTTGGCCCGTCGGTTTGAGATAACTCGACAGTGCCATATGGAAAAACTTGAGCAACGGTATATGGTCCAGTCCATCGGGTTTTAAGCTTTCCCGAGAAGATCTTCAATTTAGAGTTGAAAAGAAGGACTCGATCACCAACGTTGAAAACGCGGTTCTTGATTTTGGAGTCATGGATCTTCTTTGTTTTCTCTTTGTAGATCAAAGAGTTTTCGTAAGCTTGATCACGGAGTTCATTTAATTCATTGAGTTGAACTTTCCTATGATCACCCGCGGACTTAAGATCAAAGTTGGCGTGCTTAAGGGCCCAATAAGCTTTGTGCTCGAGCTCGATCGGTAGATGACACGCTTTTCCATACACAAGCTTGTATGGAGTACACCCGATGGGTGTTTTATAAGCCGTACGAAAAGCCCATAAAGCGTCATCCAACTTATCCGACCAAGAGGCACGATTCTCGCCTACGGTCCTTTCAAGAATTCGCTTTAAACCTCGGTTTGAAACCTCCACTTGCCCACTAGTTTGTGGGTGATACGCGGTAGCAAGTCGGTGTGTGACACCATACTTAAGCATGACTTTTGCAAATTTGTCATTGCAAAAGTGAGTACCGCGATCACTAATGATGGCACGGGGAGTTCCAAACCTAGCGAAGAGAGACTTAAGAAATTTCACAACAACTCGGGCGTCGTTAGTGGGGAGCGCTTTTGCTTCAACCCATTTCGACAAATAATCGACGGCCACGAGTATATACTTGTTCCCTCGTGAAGACGGGAACGGCCCCATGAAATCAATGCCCCATACATCAAAAATTTCACAAACTTGGATGACATTTTGTGGCATTTCATCCCGTTGTGTAATCTTTCCTTGACGTTGACAAGAGTCGCAAGATTTGACTAAGTCATGGGCATCTTTGTAAATAGTGGGCCAATAGAAACCGGAATCAAATACTTTTCGAGCGGTGTAGTTCGGGCCATGATGTCCCCCGGTGGGTCCATTATGACAAGCCTTAAGAATTTCCATGGCTTCTTGGCCATGAACACACCTACGAATGACTTGATCCGCACAAACTTTGAACAAATAGGGGTCGTCCCAAAAGTAATGATTAACATCTTTGAAAAATTTGTTCTTTTGGTGGGACGACATCCCTTTCACAATGAAATTCCCTGCATGGTAGTTTGCAAAATCAGCAAACCATGGGGTACTAGAATCACCACGACTAGAAGTCACATTAAGAGTCTCGAGAGGAAACGTTTCATTTATTTCCTTTTTCTCAAGAGTACTTTGATGAGGGTTTTCCAATCGGGAAAGATGATCAGCAACAAGGTTCTCGGCTCCTTTTTTATCCCGAATAAGGATATCAAATTCTAGTAGGAGGAGAACCCAACGGAGCAATCTCGACTTTGCATCTTGTTTAGCAAAGAGGTATTTGAGAGCCGAGTGATCCGTATACACTATGGTTTTGGTTAAGATCAAATATGGCCGGAATTTCTCGAAAGCATACACCACGGCTAACAATTCTTTTTCAGTGGTGGTGTAATGAGCTTGAGCCTCGGTCAAAGTTTTGCTCGCATAGTGTATAGGCTGAAAATGCTTGGTTTTGCGTTGCCCCAAGACCGCACCTATGGCAAAATCACTTGCATCACACATGAGCTCGAAAGGTAGGTCCCAATCGGGGGCAACTAAGATCGGTGCCTCGGTAAGCTTTTTCTTTAGAGTTTGAAAAGCTTCGATGCACTCATCGGAAAAGACAAATGGAGTTTCTTTCTCAAGAAGTCGGGTCATTGGCCGGGCGATCTTTGAAAAATCTTGAATGAATCTACGATAGAAACCAGCATGACCAAGAAAACTCCGAACACCTTTAACAATAGTGGGAGGAGGTAGTTTAGCAATGACATCGACTTTAGCTTTGTCGACCTCAATCCCACTCTTTGAAATTTTATGGCCAAGGAAAATGCCTTCTTTGACCATGAAATGACTTTTCTCCCAATTTAGACAAAGATTTGTATCCTCACAACGTTGAAGCATTTTGTCTAAATTGGCAAGACATGATTCAAATGAATTCCCAACGACCGAAAAATCGTCCATGAAGACTTCCATTGTTTTCCCGATCATGTCGTGGAAAATAGCCATCATGCATCTTTGAAACGTGCCCGGAGCATTGCACAAACCAAAAGGCATGCGCCTATAGGCAAATGTTCCATATGGGCACGTAAAAGTCGTTTTCTCTTGATCTTTCGGATCAATGGGAATTTGGAAATAACCCTAGAAACCGTCGAGAAAACAATAGTATTCGTTTCCCGCAAGTCTTTCGAGCATTTGGTCCATGAAAGGTAGAGGAAAGTGGTCTTTACGGGTGGCGTCATTTAACTTGCGGTAGTCAATGCATACACGCCATCCCGTTACCAACCGAGTAGGAATCAACTCGTTCTCATCATTTTTAACAACCGTAATACCACCCTTCTTGGGCACACAATGAATGGGGCTCACCCAAGGACTATCCGAGATAGGGTAAATCAATCCGGCATCAAGAAGTTTTATGACCTCTTGTTTAATAACCTCATGAATTTTCGGATTCACCCATCTTTGTTGTTGAACCGCCGGTTTAAAGTCATCTTCCATCAAAATTTTGTGCATACAAAATTCTGGGTTAATACCCTTGATGTCGGAAAGTCTCCAAGCAATGGCGCACTTGTGTGACTTTAAAACCTTGAGGAGAGCGGCTTTATCATCCTTACTCAAGTCTTTAGCAATAATGACGGGTAACTTATCGTCACCCTCCAAGAATGCGTACTCGAGATGAGGTGGTAAGTTCTTAAGTTTGACCTCGGGAGGATCAATAGATTTTTCAATGGATTTGATCTCCTCATTATGAAGTTGTTTGGGGATGAGGGGTGAAGGATTTCATTTAACATTGTCAACAATAGTATATCCCCTCGGATCAAGATAGCATCATCACATCCATGCGGCAAGTGAATATCTTCAGGAATAAAACTCGACTTCTCAAGAAAGTCACTTTCTTTTCCAAACGGAAGTGGGGACGGGCGGTCGCAAAATGATTGGAGGCAAGAAGAGGAGTGGGATTGCCTCGGAGAAACCAAGACTTCTTGGAGTCCTCTCAGAAGCAACATCATGACATCTACTCGGTTAATTTATTCTCGTTTCAGGTAGGAATTCTTTTAAGTTTTTCATGTTTAATGACACTTTTTCATCTTCGACCGCTGAGAGGCTTCCCTTCGAATCATGATTAATCACGAGCCGTTTTTCAAGAATGGCCTTCCCAAAATGAGGGGAACACGAGGATCGGCATCAAAATCAACGACTACGAAGTCGGTAGGAAAATAGAACTTGCCAACCTTCACAAAGACATCTTCAGCAATACCCTTTGGCTTAGTAATTGTTCGGGTTGTTAATTCTAAAGTCATGTGTGTTGGAGTGAGTTCGGAAGTGAAAGCTTTTGCCAAATAGAGAAAGGCAAGAGATTTATGCTAGCGCCAAGATCGGCCAAGGCGAAGCACTCTTCAAGCTTTTGGAAATCACAAGGTATGAGAAATTTTCCGGGGTCTCCTAACTTTTCAGGAAGTTTCTTTAGAAGCACCGCTGAACAATTTTCATTCAAACGAGTGTTGGTGAGCTCCAACATTTTCTCTTTGTTGCTAAGAAGACTCTTGAAAGTGGAAGCAAACTTGGGCATGTAAAGAAGAGCATCCGCAAAACTAATATCGAAGTGTAACTTTTGAAAAATTTCAAGAAACTTCTTCATTTGGATATTAGTTTTGTCACGGAGTTTTTGATCATTAAGCCTCGAG
This sequence comes from Artemisia annua, assembly GCA_014162995.1. Taxonomy (NCBI): domain Eukaryota; kingdom Viridiplantae; phylum Streptophyta; class Magnoliopsida; order Asterales; family Asteraceae; genus Artemisia; species Artemisia annua. Next base: position 50,652 of record LBNU01031325.1, on the reverse strand, counting down.
GGATATGGGATAGAAGGCTTAGGAATGCTCTTTGGAAAAACGAATTCGGTATTTGAAGTTTGGACTTCCGAAGGTTGAACGTGTGCGGTACTTCGTGGGCTAGTAACTTGCACCTTGTCCTTGGTCACCTCAGGCTCACGTTCCACTACCTTTGGAGGAGAGGAAGAAGAGGTAGTAGGAATCGCGGGTCCATCATAAGAAACACCACTACGGGTTGTGATCGCCTTTACATCGCCCTTCGGGTTGGCGATCGTGTTGCTTGGAAGCGTACCCGATCCCGAAGGTCGATCATTTAAAGATTTTTTAAGTTCAGAAATCTGACTAACCAACAACCTGTTTGTTTCTTCTTGAGCTTTCATAAATTGTTTCAACAATTCATCGGTTGATGATTGAGTTTGAACAACGGCTTTGATTAGGAAAATTTTGAGCTCGGTTGTTTTGATTGAAAGCTTGGTGTTGAAAATTTCCTTGGTTATGATTACCATTACCATGAAAATTGTTTCCTTGATTACCATAACCTTGATTTCTATTCAAGTTTCCTTGATTTTGAAACCCTTGATTGAAATTCCCTTAGTTTTGAAAGCCTTGGTTCATTCGATTTTGGTTTTGGTTACGGTTTTGATTGAAACTTTGGTTTTGGTTTTGAGGGAATCCGGGTGGTCCACTTTTGTTGCTAGCACGGTAGTTTGGCTCCATTTGAGGACGGTATTGGTTACCTCCTTGATTAGAGCTACCGGCTATTGCATTAATCTCGAATGGATTGCCTTCGGTGGCAGTACAGTTATAATAGGCGTGTGGACCGCCACAAGTCACACAAACTTAAACTTTCTTAACCTCGGCAGGTTGAGAAGCTTGTGGAGAAGAAACTTTCTTGTTTTGGGTGAGAACCAGGGCATGAATAGCTTCCGTGAGCTTGTTAAGCCTAGCATCGGTGCTAGATTGAGCCATGGGTAATGAAGTAGAAGGACTAGCATTTGCTTGGGAAACAACCGATTTTCTTCGCGGAATGCGGACCTTAGACTTGTTTTCAATGATGGCTAAAGCATCCCTAGTGGTTCGATTCAAGAAATTACCTCCCGCGGAGGCATTGAGAGAGTCTTGATCGATTTGGCTGACACCATTGTAGAAAGTGTCGAGTTGCATTAACTCGGAGAAACCATGATGAGGACATTTATGAAGCATGTCCTTGAAATGATCCCACGCCTCACTAAATGATTCATCGAATTTCTGCGTGAATTTCATGATCTCATTCTTAAGGGCGGTGGTTTTGGAAGGAGGGAAAAATTCATTCACAAACTTCTTGACCAAATCTTCCCATGTTTTGATAGATCGAGGGGGTTGTTTGTCAAGCCAATTCTTGGCAGCCCCAACGAGAGAAAACGGGAAAAGAAGAAGTTTGATTGCCTCTTCAGGGACGTTTTTGCATTTGATGGTGGATGTGATTTTGTTGAACCATCGAATGTGATCTTGAGGGTCGTCCCTTTCAAAGCCATAGAATTGCCGGGATGTGACTAGGTTTATCAACCCGGTCTTGAGTTCAAAATTGTCAGCCACGATGGCTGGAACAACGATAGCATCTCCATAACCCTCGATGGGTGCTTGGAGAAGCTCATTCATAGTGGGCTCGGCCGCCATGACAGGAGGAATAGTACGAATCTCGGGTTCGACTATTGGATGGGCACGTCGACGATTACGCCTTCTCGGAATGTTGTTAAGCGATTGTAAAGGACTTGATGACGTAGACGAACGAGTGCGCATGCACCACACAAAAACACTTCAATTAAAACAAGACCAACTCAAAAGACAGGGGAACTTAAACCAATAATCAAAAACGTAAGGTCAACCTTTAAGGACAAACACACAAAGGAGCGGGAGAGAAGAATGGATCTCTCGCTAGGGCGAAGTTCGTCGGATCGCCCTATACCGTTTCGACTCCTCTTAAAGTTTGCTTATCGTTTAAAAGTTTTCCAAAATGCAAGTGATACAAAGGCAAGTTTTGATCTTTAGTTTGGGAACTTATTAATGTTCACACCCCCAATTGGTAGGTGTTCTGCCTTGGTTTTCGGCAGTAAGATTTTATTGTCGTATTTATTTAAACAAAGAAAACGGGAAAATCTTTTTGTGTTTTTAATATTTTATAGATATAAATACATATATAGAAACAAAAGAAAAATATTTTTGGTTTTTTATAAGTTTTTGAAAGCGGTAACTTCTTGCGAAGGTTCTACAAGACTAATCGTTACAACCTTTTACGAGACTTTCGGCACACAGCCTCCCCAGCAGTGGCGCCATTTGATTCGTTGTGTTTTTGTGTCAAAACGATATATCAAAAATACCAACAAAGTGAGGTCAATGTTATCGTGAGGACAACAAGACGTGGAGAAATACAAGTAAACCCTTCGTGAAAAGGATTACCTCGTAAACTCGTGCAATGTGATATTTTTAAGACCGGGAAAGTGATTTCCCGGGTCGTAACCCAACGAGGTGTGAATGGAAAGCTTCGTGAAAAGATCGAGATTAAAATCTTGTATGTTTGGTTGTGAAAGATTGTTTGGATTTGTTGTATGTTAAAATAACGGAAATTTGGAAATTAACAAACGTAAATGAAAATGAAATAACCTAAGGGGAAACAAAAGGCAAATGGCAAACTAGGGGAATCCTAAAACACTACGGGAATCAAAAATAGGTAACGGGAATCCTAAATCACAAGTAAACAAATAAACGTGACGTTTATTTAAGATAAACGTCAACGTACAAATAAAAACGTGAAATTTAAGCTACGCAAGTCCTACGGGCATACAAATAATTTTCTAACGCACTAAAAGACAAAAGAAAATTTTAGAAAAAAGAAAATTAAAAATTTAATAAAAAATCTATTTAATATGATTTAAAAACTAATTTACACTAATTAATTGAAAATAAATATTAAAACTATTAAAATAAATCTGGGATTTTTTTAACAAATTCTACAAGGCAAAACTAATTTAAGAAAAATATAAAAAGTTGGGGTCTAGTGCAAAATAAGCAGAAAATTAAGCAAAACTAAAGCTGAGAAGTTAAATAAGCAAAACAAGCCACTACTATATAAATAATAAACTATGTTAACAAATAATGAAAAAGTCCCAAGGGCGAGTTGGAGTTGAGTGATGTTGTTGTGTCTGATATGTGCAAGAGGTCTGGGGTTCGAATCCCACCCCAGACTTTTATTTTGCAATAATTTTTTTTTAGTTTTCTTTCTTTGCTTTTACTAACACACCAACACACACTCAAATTTCTTACCTAAAACAGATTTTAACTAACAAAAACTTAAACTAATTCTTGATTTTACAACAGATTTGAGAATCCAAAATGGATTTCAAAATTCTTGTTTTCAAACTTTGTTCAAGAAATTTTCAAACGAGCTCAATAAGCTAAGACAAGCTCAGCTTAGGCAACAAGGATAACAAACACAATCAACACAAGAACAAACACAGAAACAACAAGATCAACAACAAGAATTTCAAGAACAACAAGAATAGCAACCAAGAACAATAAGTAGCAGCAACAACAAGCAGTTAAACACATAAGCTTAAATAAACAATAAGCTTGGACAAACACAATGAAAACAACAATATAAACAATAACAAGCAACAATAACAACAAGATCAAACAGGATCAAACAAATCCTAGAATCAAACAAGCTCAACTTGTTGAAGAACAAAAAGTAGCAGCAGTGAGCTGGGGAGGGATTTTGGGGGCAAAATAAGCTAGGGTAATAAGCACTATAGGGTAAACTAAAAGCATAAGCTCAAAGTCAGCCTAGGTAACTCCACAAAGCACTAAAAATCAGACCTAAAGCTCAAGAAATAAGCTAGATATGAGCAAAAGAAAAATGGGCCAATAGGGGTCTGGTGGTACAGGGCATGAACAGTCCAAAAAGGTCACTTGGTGATCAAATTTCAATAAGCAAATGACCACCAAATTCCAATTTCTTTTTGTTATGAATGCACAAGCTGTCCAAGTGTTCAAAACAACAAATTTTATTTATTTCCAAAAAGAATTGAATCCTATGGAACCCCTTAAAACTTGTCCCATTTCAGGGTATGCAACCTTTTTGACTTTTGAAGTAATTGAAAACTTTGACTTATGTGAATTTTGATTGCTTTTATTAAACTAAAAATGATTTGTTACCACTAATTTGCACTACTCCAAGCAAGATTAACAAGTTTGCAAGCCAAAATGGTGATTTGGTTTTTATAAAATACAACAGTTAAGCATCAATGAGATTTGAACCTTGATTTTGACTTTTCCTTTGATATTTGATGCGTGGTTTTGTAACCTTACAACAGGTATTACCTCTCGAGGGATCTCAAGAGGCTTACAACCCCACCAGGCAGTGTACCTGACCGATGTAGTATAGGATAGTAGTAAGTACGGGGGATTGATCGTTCTCTCACAGGGAATAGTGTTCGTTAGGATAGAAAAGCTACTCCAATAGGTCTAAGGGTGGAAGGAAGATTCTTTTTGTATTTTTAT
>LBNU01031325.1:35906-45998 GCA_014162995.1 Artemisia annua | reverse complement strand
GAGGAGGGAGTTTAAACTGGTGGGTAAAAGAGGTTAGGGGTGAAGTTGACCCGTGTTTGACCCTGGAATAAATAAACGTGGGGTTTATTTATTTTGGTTGTTGGGCTGAGGGCTACATTGGGCCTGGGAAATGTTAGTGGGTTAGGATTTGGTGTATTGGGTTTAGTTGCTTTGGATTTTGATTAGATAACAAAGGGTCCGTTTGGTTTATTAAGAACACAAGCCCAAGGACCTAAATTGTAATTTCTAATTTTTCCAAGGGACCAACACTGTCAATTATCCAATCTTCATTCAAGGGCCAATTGTGACAAGTCTTGAATTCCCGAGGTCCACTTCGTCATTTTTCTTCAAATTATAATTCCTGAGGGCCATTTTTGCCAATTTACCAAACTTGAGGAACCTTTCTTGTAAAACTTTTAAAATGCAATTCAAGGACCAATCTTGTCAATTGAGGATTGTTATAGGACTTTAGTTGACTTTTCTTCATAAAATTCTCTCCAGGGACCATTTTTGTCATTCTCTGAAAGTACAAGGACCAATCTTGCCAAATGTGAACTCCAGGGACCAAACTTGTAAATTTTTGAAAGCTTTTTACCCAAAGATCATTATTTGGTATCTTTTGATTTTTAAGAACTTGGTTTGACTTTCCTTTCAAAATAAATGCTCAGGGACTAATTTTGTCAAGTTTTGAAAGTTGGGGGACTGAAACTGCCAATTATGCAAACTTTGTTCGATTTTCATCTGTTTTTACTCATTTTGCATCTAAAACATATAAAACACGATCTTTGGGATATTTTCTGTATTTTGATGCATATTTGAGTGTTTTTTTAGATGTTTTGGCAGTTTACATAAGACAAAAATGATGAGTATTTGCACACTCATCAGGAGGCAACTTCTACACTTTGGTAATAGTATATGATTATTCATGGTATACTTGGACAAATTTTTTAAAAAGTAAAAATGAAGCTTTTGATAAATTTGAGATTCTAAGTAAGAAAATTCAAAATCAAGTAGGGTCTAATATTGTGTCTATTAGAACGGATCACGGTCGTGAATTTGATAATGAATTTTAATTTGGAAACTTTTGTGATAAAACTGGGATTACTCATAACTTTTCCACTCCACGTACTCCTCAATCTAATGGTGTAGTAGAACGTAAAAACCGGACTTTGCAAGAGATGAGTAGAACAATGCTTAATGAACAAAACATTCCACAAAAGTTTTGGTGTAACGCCGTTGACACATCAACGTACATTCTAAATCGAGTCTTAATTAGACCATTTTTAAACAAAACTCCTTATGAACTATATAAAGGTAAAAAGCCTACATTAGGATACTAACGTAAGGTGTAGGGATATGATAACACGGTTTGGTTGGAATAAGGGGTATTTAGTGGTAGCAAGCTAATTATCATGATCAAATACATGTACTCTACATCGTTGCTTAAGTCAAGACTCGACTCAAACTTAGTCTAAAAATGAAATAACAAAAACTAAAAAGGAACATAAAAGGAAACGGGATGGTAGTCCGTATGTTTTTCTTCTTTCTTTTTCATATTTTTTTTGTATTTTTCTTGATTTTTTTTTGATTTTTTTTGATTTTTTTTTCATACACTCTTGCCCTACCATCCAAAATAATACATCATAGAGGAGTTGCATTCCCCTTACACTTGAATCTTTACATAACTTTACAATCACTATTCTAATGACTCGAATTAAGATAATCGAAAAACTTGGAGTACTTTTTTTTAAAAATATTTAGCACGTATGGGGGTAATAATGTTGTTCTTCCCCATTACTTCATTACATTAGTACTTTACCCATGAATCCCAATCGTCCCAAAACAATATGTACAAGGATATGACTTAACTTAGCAACCATGTAATTGACCGGATAATTAACTAAGGGTTAAACAAATGTTTTCACAATAATGCACCATAGGTGGGTGCATACAAGGTAGGCTAAGGCGATTTGGGTGTACATTTAGTGGGGTGTAAACAAATTCTCACTTTGAGTAAGATGCTCAAAGGTCGAAACGAAAGGATAGGCTCGGAAGGGTGTACTAGGGGTATCGTGTACCAAAAGTGGATACAACGCAAAGGGTGTGGGAGAATTACTTGACCAATGAAGTCAATGTAATTATAACAAATGTACGGGTGTAAAACAATGGGTTAATCCTAATGCCTCTTATCATGTAGTAAATCTTAACTACACGAATGTAGTCTCACTTGTGGATTTGAGATAGTCCTAACGCAAGTTCTAGAATCTAAATACTACCGGTACTTACATCATAGCACCAAAGATGGATGCTTTTCCTACCAATTCTAGGGGCGAACCTCACATATTTGGGGTGGAAAAATTTTTTAGTGGTACGGTTTTGTGCTAGTCATACAATTTCCTATCCATGAGACGCTCATTAAGGTCAAGGTTTCACTTCTAAATGTTGTAAAAAATTTTAAATTGGCGCTAAAATTGCCCTAACAAATATTTTTCTTGGTTTTATTACAAATTTACTATCAAACAAAGCAAAACATCAAGCGTAAGTGTATTCTCAACGGTGCTTTCATTTACCCCCTTACACTTAAACTGAACATTGTCCCCAATGTTCAAATAAAAGACGTAAAAGTAAATAAGATGAAAGAATGAAATCTAATACTCCCCTGAATCGTTTGTTGTGGATAGTGATGTAACATGGTTAGATCTTCTTCCAAGATAGACGAACGTTCAAAGCTTCCCTTCCAAAATAATAAACGTCTTCTTATCCAAAATAACCTGTTAACCTGAAAAAGATAAAGGCCAACCTCACATAAAATCGGCGGTAAAATCTACATAATAAGATATAATGCTTGTGGAATGAATATTTTTGCAGAATTCCTGGAGATTATAAGTTAAATAATTGACAAAACTTTTTAAGTTTCCGGAAAAATACAAAACTTTCAAAAATTGCAGAAAATTATAACCTGACACCGTCAGGTGTTAATCCTGACGCCGTCAGAAAGTTCTGACAGAATTCTCATGTTGAGCTTCCGGGAAAAATTCTGGAAAATCTAAATCTTACTTCCTGGAATTCCTGCAAAAATTCATTATGACTCGATACAAGCATTTGACTCAAACAAGTACTAATATGTAGGTTAATTTCATTGTTATGATTCATGTTCATTCGTTCTTTATAAACCTATTTGGATTTCCCTTACACTTAGCTTTTGCAAAATACCTTTATATGTAGTTAAGACGAAGTTAAAAACAAAATAAAGCATTTTCACAATTTAGTTTGAAGCATGAATCAATAACAAGAAATATAACTTACATACGGAAACAAATAAAATCAAATAAGCACACAAAAACAAACAAAACATGGGTTGCCTCCCAAGAAGCGCTTTTCTTTATTTACGAGTCTTGTAGCTAGACTCAAAGTCACCGTACGTTACGTGACTTCGTCGTTAGTCTCGGTTCCTAAGTCATCCTCTTTTCTGGTTGTGTATTCGGGCCCTAAGTTCAAACAATCCTTATAGAAACCGAAAATCCTTTTCATGACATAGTCTACTCCCCTACGTCTATCCTCATCATTCCTATAGTAGACCGCTTGTTTGAGCTCCTTCTCAAAGTTTGACAAGTGTTGGTATTGCTCTATCTTATACGGCATTTGGTAGTTCACCTCATCGGTCTCATCCTTAAATGTGACTATCCATAAGGAAGGTTCATGAGTCATTCTAGAGACCTCGATAAATGGTTTGCCTAAGACTACTTGGGTCACACTTGCATCGATTATTGGGCGGATATCTTCTACAATCACAAAGTCGGTGACATAGGTAAAGTTTCCTACATAAACCGGTAATCCTTTAACTCTTCCCGTGAAGTTACTAATCCATCCCTTATCGGGAAACACTCTATACCCTAGTTGACTTTTCATTATCAAATTGTATTGAGCTCTAGTCATGATGTTAATGGGTGATCTAGGGTCAATGTACGCTTTCCAAATATGCAAATGCCCGATGTTGCATGGTATGTTGAGATTAGATGGATCGCCCACCTTGAAAATTGGGTTACCTAGGATGTATGGGGTCTCGGAGTCATCGAATAGATTCTTATGATATGCTCGCTCTTCCTTAGTGGGTAACCTATTGAAGTAATCCTCCTCCTCTACTTCTTCTATTTCGCTAACCTTAGCCTTCCTATCATCCTCTAATTCCTTACTCTCATCCTTTGATTCACTATCATTCTCACTCCTATCAATTGGTCTAATGGTCACAACGTTGACGAAGTGGACATGTTTGGATGAAGAGGGGTCCTTGATTTGTGGTTCGCTATTGGTGTTTCTAGCGTCCTTTTGTGGGGGTGATAGCACTTGGTTGTTGAGGGCTTTCAACAAGTTGTCAATTTTATTGGTCATCTCTACTTGTTGTTGATTGAATTCGGATGTGAATTTAGCTATGCGAGCTTCTTGAGATGCCATAAAATTGGACATCAATCCTTCAAAGTTGTTGGTACTACCATAGTTGTTGGAAGGATTGTTGTTGAAGGTACGGTTTGAGGAATTACTGTTGGATTGAAACCGGTTAAGTGGGTTGGAAGAATTGTTTTGGGGTGCGTTTTGATTTGACTTCCACCTAAGGTTGGGGTGATTTTTCCATGAGGGGTTGTATGAATCTCTGTAGGGGTTTGGCTCGGGTTTGAAAGTGTATCACTTATCTCCCGCTCCGGCGGTACGCGTGGATGCGTAGTCCGCAAAAGCTTGTTCGGGGAGTTCCATGCAATCACGAGTGTCGTGGGGACCACTACATAATTCGCACGAAGAAGTGATTTTGTTCACTTGGCATGAAGGTTTAGGAGCTTCGTAGGATTTCATGAGAAACTTGACTTGGTTTTCAAGTTCTATGATCCTACGGTCGGAAGTGCTTGAATTATTCGAAGGCAAAGATATTGCCTTGACCGTTTTATTCAAATCATGGGGATCATTCCAACTTTCATTGTCATATAGAGCAAGATCTTCTAGGAGATCCCATGATTGTTCCGCACTTAGATCACGTAGCTTGCCACCGGCCGCTTGGTCAATGGTTTGCCTCGTGTGGAGATTGATGTGGTCATAGAAGATTTGGACTTGGAGCCAAAGGTCTATGCCATGATGAGGGACTTTTTGGAGTAAGTCCTTGAATCGAGTCCATGCCTCGTAGAGGGTTTCGCCTTGGCGTTGTTGGAACGCCAAGATATCATTCCTTAGCTTGGTAGTTCTCCCCGGTGGGAAAAATTGAGCAAGGAAACGAGTTGTGAGATCATCCCAAGAGGTGATGGATCCTGCGGGAAGTCGCTCAAGCCATTGACTAGCTTGGTCCCGTAGAGAGAATTGGAAGAGACGCAATCGGGTCGTCTCTCGAGTGGCAACATCAAGGTCTATGGAATCTACGATTTTGAGGAAATCCTTGAGATGTTGATTTGGATCTTCGGAACGAAGTCCATGGAATGCGCATCCGCTTTGCACCAACCGGATGGTGTCGGATCGCAAGGGAGTGACATTGGCTCCTTGAGTGAGCTCAATGGTGTTGCGATAGCCAAGGTGGCTAGGTCGGGAATACTCTCCTAAGGTACGGGGTCTAGGAGGTTGGTTTGGTTGTGGTGGGTGGTTTGGTTGAAGTGGGTTGTTGGGATCAAGGATGTTACCACCTTCCATGATGGCGGATGGTAATGGTTACGAACAAAAACACGAAGAAAAAAGATAGACTAAAGAAATCCTAGAAAAATAAAATAAAAATCTCACTAGAAAGGAATCTAGTGAGTAGACCTAATAAAATAAAAATTCTACCTAAACAATAACTATTCCCCGGCAGCGGCGCCAAAAACTTGATGCGTGGTTTTGTGACCTTACAACAGGTTTTACCTCTCGAGGGATCTCAAGAGGCTTACAACCCCACCAGGCAGTGTACCTGACCGATGTAGTATAGGATAGTGGTAAGTACGGGGGATTGATCGTTCTCTCACAGGGAATAGTGTTCGTTAGGATAGAAAAACTACTCTAATAGGTCTAAGGGTGGAAGGAAGATTCTTTTTGTATTTTTATGTTTTATGGAAAGCAAGTAAAATCTCGGTTTTGGAAGAAGGGCGGAATTAGTTGCTAGTCAACTAACCCAAGTTTACTACTTATGCAAATTAAAATAAAATAAATATCTAAACTATTGTGGTTGTGAAAACAATATGGAGAAAGTTGTGTTTACTTAGATTTCATTACTCCCTAACTATCTTTTACCGGTTAATTGATATGTATGTTACTTGTGTGGATGAAGGGTGTATTCCTAATAACTCATGGAGTGGCATACATATCTCTCCAATTCTATGAGCTCTTATCTCGCCCTATGCCATGCACGACACAACCATAGGGGTTGTAAACAGTGGCTCATGCGTTAAATACTACCTTAATAGCCTAGTATGCCTTGGCTACATGTTTTCCATGACGTTTAAGCACGTTACCATAAAGGAGGTTGGCCAGTTTTCTTGAGCCTAACATTGATGGAACAATCATCCCAACAAACAACAATACACACCAATCAACCAATAATTAATAGTTAGGTTTCATTAGATCTAAGTAAACACTAAAGAATTTAGCTACACATGTTAATTAAAAGGCAAGCAAAAGAGATAATCAACCAACACATAGACATATTGATTGAATTAAAGTGAAGACTTATCTTTAATTAAGCATGAGGGTTCTGAGGGTTGGAAACCCTAAAAAGTACAGGAAATTCGTCTTTAGGGTTTGCCCTAAAAGTTCTCCACAAAGTTCCACACTAATGAATGAAAATTAGAAAACTATATATAGATTTTACACTCTGACGGCGTCAGGTTATAAGGGCTGACGCCGTCAGCTCGCCGCCAATAGTTTTCTCGGATGGGCTAGATCCACTTCTGACGCCGTCACCTTATAAAACCTTCTGGGCCGTCACTCTTTAACTTTACTCCTGACGGCCTATATTTCCTAACACCTGACGATGTCAGGTGTTAAATCCTCTGGCCCGTCATTTGAAAATTGGATTCCACTCTTTTGTCAAGGCTTTCTGACGGCGTCACCTTGTGACTTCTGACGCCGTCAGGTTGTAAACCTTCATCTTTTGAGACTTTGTCGTTTTCTTCACTTTTATGCTCCAAAAACGTCCGAATATGCATGTTTTCCAGAATTCTTCTCAAAAGTACCTAAAATGACAAAAGGAACGATTTAGGGCAATATTTGATCACATTTATACGAATTAGGGCTTAAATGACCCCCTAAAACCGTAACACTTTTCGTCTCATCAATATTGAACAAGACAAGGCTTCCACTGAGCTAATAGATGCTTAAGAACAACAAGCTAACAACCCTTAACTCCTACTAACAACAATAACTACACTATCAAAGCAATACCAAACAGTCCTTATATAATCTGTTATGAGGATTTTCAAAGCAATTCAACAAGTTAACACTAAACCTAAGTTAATTACTATATATTAAGCTATAATAAACTTAAGCAAGCAGAAATACACAACAATTACTAACATTTATCAAGTAACACAAATAATGGTAAAAATGAGATCCATAGGCTTACTTGCCATCCAAGCTAGGAGAAAACTGAGAATAAGTAACCAAACACACCCTAATGTTCCCCATGGAACTCTAAACCAATATCCACTTTCATGTTTTCTACTGCAACTTCTTCTTTTCTTCAAATTTTATATTTTTTTTGGAATTTTCTTTGTATTTTTCTTTTTCTTTTCTTTTCATGAGTTTATGCTTGTTTTTGACTTTAAATAACTTTAAAAAGGTTTAAGGATGCTTCTGAGATTAATTAAGAGACAAATAAAGAAAACAATGATGACTTTGAAATTTTGATTAAAAGTACGAATTGCAAATAACTTAAAGTAAACTGGAATTAGATTAAAAACTTTGAATTACAACTTTAAACTAAGTCTAAATGAAAGAAAAGATACAAAGAAGGGATGCCAATGAAGGCTACAATGACTAACTATTTATACTAAGATAAGTGGTAGGTAGGAAACTGCCTTCTGGTGCTTGCTTCTCTGGAATTAGGGCAACACTTTGGTCTCTTGAACCTTGCGAACATATCCCAACCATTCAATTATAATAGAAGTGATCCTGGCCCTTGTTTCAATTTTGGCGCCAAAAGAAGGTTTTGGTGGATTGGTGACCTGGAGGTGTTAGGTAGGGATTGTGAGGAAGGGAAAAGGTATAATGGGATGGGGAGTGGTGAGGGGAGCTTTTGATGGAGGAAATGGAGTGTTGCAGGTTAAAGGTGGAGGAGGGAGTTTAAACTGGTGGGTAAAAGAGGTTAGGGGTGAAGTTGACCCGTGTTTGACCCTGGAATAAATAAACGTGGGGTTTATTTATTTTGGTTGTTGGGCTGAGGGCTACATTGGGCCTGGGAAATGTTAGTGGGTTAGGATTTGGTGTATTAGGTTTAGTTGCTTTGGATTTTGATTAGATAACAAAGGGTCCGTTTGGTTTATTAAGAACACAAGCCCAAGGACCTAAATTGTAATTTCCGATTTTTTCAAGGGACCAACACTGTCAATTATCCAATCTTCATTCAAGGGCCAATTGTGACAAGTCTTGAATTCCCGAGGTCCACTTCGTCATTTTTCTTCAAATTATAATTCCTGAGGGCTATTTTTGCCAATTTACCAAACTTGAGGAACCTTTCTTGTAAAACTTTGAAAATGCAATTCAAGGACCAATCTTGCCAATTGAGGATTGTTGGAGGACTTTAGTTGACTTTTCTTCATAAAATTCTCTCCAGGGACCATTTTTGTCATTCTCTGAAAGTACAAGGACCAATCTTGCCAAATGTGAACTCCAGGGACCAAACTTGTAAATTTTTGAAAGCTTTTTACCCAAAGATCATTATTTGGTATCTTTTGATTTTTAAGAACTTGGTTTGACTTTCCTTTCAAAATAAATGCTCAGGGACTAATTTTGTCAAGTTTTGAAAGTTGGGGGACTGAAACTGCCAATTATGCAAACTTTGTTCGGTTTTCATCTGTTTTTAATCATTTTGCATCTAAAACATATAAAACACGATCTTTGGGATATTTTCTGTATTTTGATGCATATTTGAGTGTTTTTTTAGATGTTTTGGCAGTTTAGATAAGATAAAAATGATGAGTATTTGCACACTCATCAATCCCCCACACTAAACTATTGCTAGTCCCTAGCAATCTTTTATAAAAACATAATGGATTTGAAGTCTCTTTACAAAAAGGCTATTACTTCCTGGAGTAGCCAAATGTCTGTCAGTTCAAGTAAGAAACTATGGTTACACTGATAACCATATGATTTTTTAGCAAACCACAAGCTTTCAACCGGATTTGATTTGTCTTTACCAAAAGCCGTTTGCTTTTGGACTAGCCAACTCTTTGATAGAATATAGTTATCATCGTGGTGAGTTGATTACCAATTATGGCTTTCCAATGCCTTTACCACAAGCCATAACCTTGCGGGCTAGTCAACTCTTTACCGAAGATATGGTGAGTCGAATACCATACAATTTTTGGCAAATTGTAAGCCGTAAACGGATTTGAGATATCTTTACCTAGAGCCATTTGCTCCAGGATTAGCCAATCTTTATGTAAGTTATACATGGTGGACTGATTACCATTTATTTCATTAGTGCAAAGCACTTTCCAAAAAAAAAATTAGCCAAAATGGGGGAATATGGCACTCAAAAGGTACACATTTGATCAAATTTTGCCAAAATTCCCTCCCCCACACTTACAAATGAATATTGCCCACAATATTCAAAGTCCCGGCTATTATGCCGATACTTTAAAACGTGAAAACTTAGATTTGGGCAAGTGTGGGAACACCATAGTTAAAAAAGGAGCTAAATAGCTAAAGCTTCTTAAATAGAAGCTATCACTTCTTTTAAAATGATGATGTTTTTTTTTTGAAAAGTAGGGGCAATTCCCCCACACTTATGTTAGAAAAGAGGAAGAAATCAGAATCATGGGTGAAAACCCATGCAATGCTACTGTTTTTGTTAACCGAGTCGCTAGCTTGACTCGATCCCCGCATTCATTGGTCCATGGGGACGGTTTGGAGATCCGGGACAACCAT
>LBNU01031325.1:2686-12874 GCA_014162995.1 Artemisia annua | reverse complement strand
TATTTACAGAACCTATCACCGTAACACTTGTTACGTTTGTGTGTGGACACCTATAACATCTCGAGACTTCAATGATGTCGAGAGTTCTTCTCTTACACTTGACGGAAGAGGAAATCACTTATAAACATATACCGACATGTTATAGTGATCAAAGACTCAAGGCGAAAATAAAAACAGAAAGTTTTGTGTGTGAAAATCCTTGTTTTCTGAAGTGTAACAGTTCAGTATTTATAGACGACAGGACTGGTCCGGCGGTCCCGTAAATAGGCGACGGTCCCTTATCACTAAGGGACCGCCGACCCCTTTAAGGGATCGTCCAGACAAAAACGCTCCCTTTTTGTCCTGACGTGGTGAAAACTTATCTGGTGCAGTTTTAGCTGATTGGGAGGGAAAAATAGCTGTTACACATTTGAATTCACATATATTTTCTTAATAAAACATTTCTTTAATAACACAAAAATACTTTTGTAAAAATGTTTTGTCAAACTTAAAAATGTAAGTTCATAAGAAAATAAAGCTTCTTCGATCACCAAACTAATGACGGTATAAAGTTTGTTTATACCTGAAGTGACGTTGTAGAAGCTTCGTGGAAGTAACGAGTTTCCTCGGTTAAAAACTTATTAGCTGTAACTTTACGTAACATGTCTTTATATTTTGTGATTATCAAAACACAAGAAGTTCGAATAATGCGAATAACGTTTTTGACATTATTTGTATTAACAGAGTTTTTTTCAGGGCCACTTTTTTCGGGTCCTATGTAAAAGGGTCATCAAGATTTGCAAAAGGGGTCGTTGATTCGGGTTATAAAGCGTGTGTTTTCCATGACTTTTGGCCCAAATCATGTCTCGAGTGTTGCACCGATTAAAAATATGGGGAATTTGGGTCATTTGGGGGGTTTAAAGGATCATGAGTGGGTTGGGAATGAGAGGGTTAATGAGTTGACTATTAGTAGTGTTGGATTGAGTAGTGAAGGTAGTTTTGTTATAGATGATGATAATGATCAGTGTTTTAGTCAGAGTCAGAATTTGCAATGGGCTCAAGGGAAAGCTGGTGAGGATCGATTACATGTCGTTGTTTCGGAAGAGCATGGTTGGGTTTTTGTTGGGATTTATGATGGATTTAATGGTCCTGATGCACTTGATTTTTTGTTGTCTAATATGTATCAAGCTGTTCTAGGCAAAACTCCCATACAAAGGACCCTTCCAGCTAACGGTCAACGTTAGTCAACCATGCCACATCAGCAAAATAAACAGGCAACCTTAACCATTACACACAATAGACTAGTTAAGCAATTCTTCGCATTGTTTAGTAAAATTAAAAGAACCATACACAACATTGGAAAACGTGACAAGTTCGTTACATTTTGAAAAAATTATCCCGATGAAACTATATGAACCTTTCTCCGGTAGAAAATAAGACATGAGTGGGACTCAAAATAAGACAACTCATTCCCTTAATTTATTACTGTGCTAGAAGAATATTATTGTTGCTAATTGCCTTGTTTAATATTTAATATATAACAAATTAAGACTATTGTTACTGTTCATCTACGATAACAATTTAGTTGCTAATTGTTATATATTAAATAAGGATGTTTGAGATTGCTTATTAAAAACATATTATGCGTTTTGATATCGCATAATCAAATAATTGACTTTAACAAAACGTGGTTTAGAAATATAGTATTTGGATTTGATTATACTTTGATATCCTAATAATCAAATAATTAGTTTTTATGTGTTCGGCAAATCAAGTTATACATAGTTTAAGATGTAAACTGACTCGAAAAGACATTTTCGTTAATGTGTGCTATATTAATTCAACATGTAAAGACAATGAATTACAGAGTAAAACTTAACCAATAAAAAAAAACTTCACCTCCAAGAAAATGAAAACATATACGGTTATGCCTTAAAAGTTTATTCAATAGTTATTGGGCTTTTTTGAAATAAATATTTTCCATAGCAATTGGGCCACTAAAAGTAAAAACAATTTAGTTTAGGTTTTATAATCAGCTATACTATAAGAACAAATTTAGGGCTTCCTCATTATTTATGTCGCCTCCATCAACATAACTGCTTCCATGTCTGGAGGTGCTTACTGATAATCTGAGTCAAAACACAGCCTCAAAAGTATGCATGCACAAGAGTAACTGGGAGACGGTTTTAGGCGTTGTTGGTGATGATGAGCGGAAGCAAAGTGTGGTTGTCTTAGCCGCAGCATCACATTTGCCTTAAAAATAAGTTTGGGATCAATAAGTTGGATAAGAGGATGGTTGTGTGATTCATGTTTGATTGTTTTGGGTGAAAATGCACAGTTTACACAAAGGTAAAACTTGCATTTTGTTATGTGAAACGAAATGCAAGTTCTACCTTTGTCTAAACTGTGCATTTTTACCCAAAACCAACAGGAATCCGACAACCATCCTCTTCTTGTCCATCTTATTGATTCCAAACTTCTTTGTAAGGCATTTAGAAGATTGTCTGTCATATAATTAATTAGTCGACTAGATCATTTTGTCTGTTCTACTTGTAATTGTGACATTAATGGTATTTTGATTCTTGAATGTTGGGCTAAACTATGTAATTTCAGTATTTGATGTCTATGTCATCAGAGGAGGAAACTTAGGCGAGGTGTGCTACACCCACATAAAGTTTACAAAATTTCACCCACTAACTGACATGGCAGAGTGCTGATTGGTTGGTTTTCTATCAGAAAACCAACCAATCAGCACTCTGCCACGTCAGCGAGTGGCTGAAATTTTGTAAACCTTAGGTGGATGTAGTATTTTCCAACTTAGGCTCTACATTATGTCATTGTATTCTGTGTAATGATTTTCTCTTGTTCTATAAAGTATTATATTGTGGTTTAAGAGTGACATTAATCTTCCTTGTGACTACTTAGTCTCCACTAAGTTGTGAAATGTTTTGATTGTTATGATATATGCAATCCCTAGATTTTTAAAAAGTTTCTTATAAGTTCTGGGTTCAGGAAGCTAGAAACACATGACGAAAACAGAGTTAACTTCCCATTTATTGGTCTATGTAATATAGCCTAATTAATCTACTAAGAAGGAACTGTAATTCATGCCTAAACAAGATAAGGCGTCTTGTCGAATAAACAATCTGCTTGTTAATTTGTCATTTCACATACTTTCTTAATCGATAAGTAACCTCAAATACTTTGATGATACTTTTAATAGCTAAACAGAATAAATAAATGGCAACCTAGTTAGACTTGATGAATCATAAACACTTAGATTAAAGGAACACACAAACGTTATGTTTCACTTTTCGACATGGAAGTATAGGAAGTCTTCAAACAAGAATGTAAAACAACACAAGATTAACAAACACAAACTATTTATTTTTCATCACTGCTTAAAAAAGATTATTGATAAAGAGTCTCAATGTTCCTCGAAACTTTCAGATTGTTTGTTTGACTGCAGCAGTGGAATTGAAATGCTCACGCATAAGCTTGAACTTGGTAATCATCTTCCCTTGATCTGGCCAGTTATCTTTAATTACTGGGACTTCAGAAAAGTTTTCTTTCCATGCACATATAAGTGGACACCTCGATTCCTCTAAAAAAGCTGTTTCTTCCAATATTCCAACATAATTGGCAATCCATCCAAACACAAGATCTAAGAATCCAAATGTATCTCCACTAAAGAATTTCTTTCCAGTTAGCCGTTTTTCAACCATGTCTAGGTTCTCTAAGGCAGAACCTTTCGCTTCCTCTTGCTCCACCCCTTGGCTGAAATAAACACGGAATACTGATGTCAGGACCTGCAAGTGGAGTCTGTTAGAGTTATTTTTAGCATTTATGTAGACATGGAAACATGAGCGGCGGATTGGGTAGCGGGTCAAAATGTGTTTAATGGGTCGAAACCTGACAGGACGGTTTGGTTGACCCGTGATATATTTTTTAACTTTTAATGAATAAATATCGTGTTAATCATGATTAACAAACAACAATATTACAATAATAATCTAAAACTTTTGAATAAATATGAAATAGTGGTTGTATGTATTAAAATAGACTTAGGACAATTTCAACCCTTTTTAAACTGTGCAACACATTTGACCCATTCCGTTTTTTCCTATTCTATTCACGTGTTGATTGAAGGTTATAGAACAAGAAGAGTGATGAATTACCTGCTCTTCATTAAACTTTGCACAAAAACGTGCTGTGGCTCTAGCAAGTGGATCCTCTGGCAAGAAGCGAGTGCTAGTGCTCCATGTTTCATCAATGTACTCAAGGATTACAAGTGACTCACATATGGGTGTTCCGTTGTGCAACAACACAGGGACTTTCTTGTGAATTGGGTTGTATTCGAGTAGTAAAGAACTCTTGTTGGTAAGATCTGTTAGAGTTATGGATAAATATTAATACGTATATGTCTAGAATCGAACTTGAGACCGCGGGATTGCACACTTTACGTATGAGAATTAAAGTTTAATAATTTAATATAAAAAGTTATATTTAATTATTGATTACACAAAACAAATAAAGAATGTTAGTGATTGGCGAAAATTGACTAACATACAAAGATAAGGACCAAGGATAAAAAATAGAGAACAAGAAGGATCTAGAACCCGAGCCCTAACTTGTTCTTTAAGTTTTGTATCCTATAAAAGCAAAGTTAAGGATTTATTTTGTGTGCTCTGGCACACGATTAAATCAAAACCTTAACATTGTTTTTTGCTTTCTCTTTGTCGACTTGTATCACAGGAAGATACATGCATGTGAAGTCATGCATGTAGATGTTTAGTACATTTAAATATTTAATGTTCACTTTTCGTTTGAATTCTGTGGTCGACAACAACAACTATATCACAATTGAATTGGTGATTTGTTTTATACGGTCTATTGGTTTTGTTTTTAAACAAAAATTGTTTTGTGTAATAATTAAAACTAGCATTACTTTAATTTGATTTAGTACGTGTGTACAAGAACGTGGTACAATCACACTATTGATTGTATCTTGGATCGATTAACAAAACGGTAAGGGGTTAATCAATAGATCCCTAATTCATATAAACCCTAATTAGGGTTCATCCAAGAATTCAAGATTGCATATGGTATGTTCTTTATTTATGTTTTAGTTAACTTTATGTGTTATATTAGATCCTTAGCTTCCGCCCTATGTGACTACTTGATACGCTTAATAATATGATAGTCATGGTTATTAAATTATAACAGTGGCATCACGAGCCATGTATAACATGTAATTGATTACTAAAACCATAAAAAACATATCTTTAATTGTTTTAGATATACATGTTGGTAATTTGGATCTAGGGTTTGAAAATTTTTGAAACCCTAACCCTAAATTGGGGGGGGGATCGAATTTCATTAACCCTAGTTAGGGTTTGTGGTTTATTTTTTTAATTAATGGGATTAGAAACCCTAGGTTTGCAACGTGTTTATGTGAACTATGTGGTAATTGTTATGCATGAATCCATGACGAAACACGCATGTTAGTCATGGATTGTTTGATTGTTTTAATTGTTAGTACATGATTCACATGTTAATTATTAGATAAATCTAAAATTGGGGAAGACCCCAAGTGTAATTAAAATCAATTTACTTGTTATGTGGTGTATTAATTAACTCTAGCTTACGCAATCGATTATTCGATGGATGTGGCTCACTTGTGCAAAGTGAAAGCTTTAGTTAATTATACACATTATAAACCTAGAATTGATTTAATTAGGGTTTTATCTAATTAAGCTTGCATGTGGCTAATTGATTCATCTTTTAATTATTTATTAGTTGATTGTTTGTTTTCTTTTAAATTACTTGTCTATGTGTTATGTGTTTATCAAAGTTGTAAGCAATAACAAGGGTAATTTTTTGAAAAGAAAATTAATT
This sequence comes from Artemisia annua, assembly GCA_014162995.1. Lineage (NCBI taxonomy): Eukaryota > Viridiplantae > Streptophyta > Magnoliopsida > Asterales > Asteraceae > Artemisia > Artemisia annua. The sequence goes on along the minus strand of LBNU01031325.1, from coordinate 6,997 downwards.
GGACTAATAATGGTGAAACCTAATTTTATTAAGAACTTTACAATACGAAATCTTATGTGTCATACTTAGGGGTTGGCCTTACATGCCGTAATGCGTTAAATGCATCCTCGCGACGAGATTTGTATTGTAATAGTTTTTAATATGTTTTAAGATGAAAGTTATAAACTTTATGTTTGATTGATGTTTTTGTACATATGGTTGTGCAAGTAAGTTTTTTTTAGCGAATTCATAGTGATGGAAACAAGGTTTGGAAAGAGCCTAGAGTCTACCTTTGGTTTCCATGAACTTATGAGTTAGTTAAAGACGTCTTACTTACATCACCATTGGATGTACAATATCATCTTAAGGGTGATTTACCTCAATTCCACTTCGGTGGATGATAATTGATGGTTCTTGTCTAATTGGTGAACCCAATACCTCAAACAAAAGCTTTTAACTTTATCTTGCTAATTGGTAATTAAAAATTGTTTTGAAAACTTACGTCATAAAGATGAGTGCATGCATCTTTATACATGTTTTGATTGTCACATCAAAATTTAATACCCTATAAAATTTAAGTTACATGCCATCTAACTATAAGGGACACTTGGAGTTTTTCTTTGGTATGCGTGAGACCTAGGCCAAAGATTAATGACAAGGCAAATTTCCGAGTGTGCGTGAGACCACACATGGAGAATTTGCAGTTTCTAAGTTAGACGACTTAAGTAAGTTGATGCGTGAGACCTAGAACTTACGGCATGAGATGGGATGAAACATGCTTACATTGCAAATTGATCAATCAATTTGATGTAAATCCCATAATGATCTAGGAATTGAAAAATTGTTTGCCAATTATTGTTCGACAGATTACCATCTTTTGTACTTTCACTATATGGCAGATCAACTGACGTAGTGAAATTATGAAAAGTTGGATCCTAGATTTTCAAGAAAATATGTGGTTATATGAATATAGCATTGGGTATTGTTTTTCTTAAAAATATGTATTATCGAAAATACTAAAAATTGAATTTTGCAAATTCTTTTAATGTATTAATGCAACGATGAACCGTAAACATAGTCTTCTTTCCATAAGAGAAGTGTGAGACTTAATCCTATTCCTTTTCATGAATGAGAAAGATAGGATAATTAGAATTGTCTATGTTCTAAATACATAACTCATAGCAATCTTTAATAGTAAGATGATTTGTACTTTATGAGTTATTAAATCAGAAGCTAGACTGATTACTGCAAAATGGTAAAAGACAAATTAGATTATTTTATCTAGTTGTTTTGTTTTGACCATTTATAGATACTACATACAATCGTTGGAATGGTAGATTTATACAGGAAGAAATTGCATGCCCAGTTTTTTCAAGTTAATAATTTGGAATGTGATGAATCACATTTATGTAGTAGAATACATCCTTTTAGAACCTATATAATTGTTGGAATGGGTTTTCTCAAAAGATGTAGGAAAGTAAATAGCACACTATTTTTCTTTCACTGATAATGAAACATTTATAATGTTGTCAAATTCAGTGGGAGTATTGTGTGCCTATTACTGAATAAGGGATTATTGTAATGTTCTCTAATTCAGTGGGAGTTACAAGACTTATTGTCTTGATTGTAACTCAGATTATCTTTTGTATATCTCAAGATAATTACTTTCCAAAATATAGACATTAATATTTTCAAGGATAGTCATGCACGTTTCCTTGATTGATTGAGTGACTCTATATCTACTAGTTATGTTAATATAATGACACAAATCATATTGTTCACAATAACAAACGCGTGCGTGTTGTTTATGTGGTACTTGATGTTGTTCCATGTACAAGTGAGAGAAATCTTGATTGTGTGCAAGGTACAACACATAGTAATATGATTTAAAAGATTCTCTTAACTGCAAAGTAAGAGACTATAGTTCTAATATGATTAATATATCTAATCTAAGTAAACACTTGGTGTTGAAATTTAGTAAACGTGAGACGCAGACTAAATTTAAACAACAAGGTGAATTTCATGTATGCGTGAGACCTACATGGATAATTTACTGTTTCTAAATTAGACATCTATTAGAACATGTGTCAATATAGTAACAAGACAACTTCAATAATTATGTATTCTTAGAATGACATAAATAAATGAAGTAGTAAGTTAATTTGAAAATATTATTGAAACCAAATGATGGGTTCATGATTACTTTAATTATACATGTTTATACTTTATTGTATAGTTATAAACATGAAGTCTTTTAGTATTACAAGACTTATAATAAAGTAAGACATTAACTTGTTATGTTTTAATTAGGACATATACAAGAAGTCATTGAGTTGATCAATGATTTATAACGTATGGTGGGATTATAACACATTTATGTTTTGATGAGACATGAACATAATGTGACTTGGTCAAAAGTATTTGTGTTATAAACATGCGAATTGGCTTGAAAATACTATTATACCATTAAGTTGGTTTAGTTGGTAAATAGACAAGCTTAAAGATATAAGTTTATCTTTCATATTGATAGATTGTCTGACAATATGAGTTCTAATGAAATACCACAAGTTTATGGTATGTTCAGTTAGGAGAATCAAACTCTATTGGTATTATTTGATTAAAGATAACTATAACTTCTTTTCTTCCAAAGGTTATCAAGGTTAGAAATTGAGTATGGATTGAATATACTCAATTAGACTCCTAGAAGATTAATAAGACGTTGTTGAATTATGAAATGTGATGAATCACATTAAGTCTTAAATTGGAGTTCTGAATTTGTTAAGCTACTTATGTGTAGGATATTAACAAAAGAATGTCAGGAACTGTCAATATGTATTTGTAATGTCCCAAAAGAGAAAATTGGATTGTTGCTCTAATTGCTAAGTATTTATAGATAATCTATAAATTACTTAAGGCAAGTGGGAGTTTATTACAAAATACATAATCTTCTAAAATCATACTAGTGAAAATCATGATGAGGCTTAACATGTAAATGATAAACCTCAAGATGATGGAATTATCATTCATAGATCCACTTGGATATCTTAGATATTTGATTAATATGCTAAGGTTTATATGATGTAGTATTACCAAATAATGAATTGGGTAAATTACTCATATTATGAATGTTATAGATGCTGTTCATGAAGATATTCAAATTTTACAAATTTGGTTTATCTTAATTCTTAATAGTTAGAGAATGATGATGAGTTTATTCAAAGATAATGTAACCCTAGTGGTTTAAATCTTTGTTAAAACTCATATGGACAAAATTGTATACATATCTTAATGTATATCTTATGACAGGATTATTAATCATACTTAAGCAATTAACTATGATTAAAAACTCTTTCCTAAGAACATTAAAAGATTCAAAGATGGCAATTGTCATATTTATATGAATATGAAATTTGACAATGAATATCAAAAACTCTTTCTTGAATGATTACTTAAGCGAGGACGATAAGTAATCAAAAGGATTTTATGAATTAAAATAAATCTTTGAAGTATACAAAGTGCAATAATCCATGAATGGATAAATGAATGCATCTAAGAGATTACTCTTATGTTTAATTATTAATCAATGATTTGATTTATAATTGAAATAAGATAATTTCTAAGTATTCCTGAGAGCTAGTGGGAGTATTATGTTTGATTTACTAAATCATATATGTTGTATAACATATAAGGAGTAACATTCCATGTAAGTAAAATGTTAGTCTTAGTTTGGAATGAAAGTTTACTTTAAAGATTTAGAAAATAAAACATATAACCTTAGAATATATGTTTATTATTATTATAAACATACGCGGTAAATAAATCTAATTGAAAGATATTTTATAGCTTGTGTAATAGATATTCTAATAGAATATGTTTGGGCTTAATGATCCTCAACCTGGAATTGCTCCTAAATTCTAAGTATATACAATACAGCAAATTGTTGCGTAATTGTCATAGCCGACAGTAAATCTTGAAAGATTGGAAGGCATCAAAATTACACAATGGATATTAAGTTTACGGGATTTTAAAGAGCATATTATAGTTTTAATACAATGATGCTAGTTTAATTGAGATGACACTCAATACTAGTCATGGTAGGATTTTATCCTTGTTAACACTGGTACAAAAAGTTCTATCAGTCACGCCCAAAATGCGTGACGATAGGCATATAGTCACACACGTTTTTTTCGTCGTGTTTCACCAAAAGTCCCACCACCGTAGGTGGCATATGGTGACGTTGTTGAGTTCGTGGCCTTTTCCATCGAAAAAGAGTGACCAAAACCCCGAATATGTGTGACAAATTAGGCACAAGTTTTGTTGGATTAGTCATTA
>LBNU01031324.1:30415-45717 GCA_014162995.1 Artemisia annua | reverse complement strand
ATTAAAAGTTAGTACGGCTAGTACACAGTTAATGCTGCTAGTATATAAGCATGATAATAGAATTTGCAGTCGAATTTACAAGTTTATCTGCAAATGATCTAATTTCAGCATCTGGATATTCTCCGTCTTTGTTTTCCCTTCCTTTGATCCACAATACACTACGCCATTAGTTTTACCTGTGAATAATAATCGTCCATTTCTTCCTCTATCTGCTGAGGTAACTCATCCTATAAACAGATGTTACGAATTGTAAGGAACCAAGACACTAATAATGCTGCATAATATAAGATCTGCCAACCATGAAACAGTAAAAAAATACATGGGTTGGCTTTGGTGACTGAGATGGAGCATACCCACGTCTCAATTTAATTCCAGTCCCTCGAAAATGAACTGTGCCAGAAAATCCAGATGAGGGATTTTTTAGCCAGGCATCCCATGTATCATCCTCACCCGTGAAAATTGCATGTAGCCGCTGCAAGAAACAAGTAACGTGCTTAATGCTAACATAAAAGACGACAAAATTAGATGTCCCAAATATAAGTTTAGTATCAAAAACTAACATACCGGGGCAGACCCTTGCATATCAACTCGGGCAACAAATAATCCAGATGGTTGAAATGTTCTGCAGTGCCAAACCTGGAACGAATAAATGTCAAACACATTACCAAGCAAGAAAATCACTAACATTTGGTACAAATGAAACAGTTTCACAAAAAGCAACCATATTTGAGTTAGTTTCCTATATAACAGATGCTATGTTATATCTTTAATTTTAATGGATCACTTACGTGATTGCGATAAGCAAACTCCAACTGTTCAGCAACATCCTCCCGGAGTGGTAACCAATTAAGACTCCCTTTACGAGCAAAACAGTGGCCTCTTAGAACACGTTGATTGTCTCCATTCCAATAAACAGGAAAACTATGTCGTCTTAATAAGTCTACCTGCAACGGTTACCACCACACGAGTTTATAATCAAAAACATGTTTTAGGCTAGTTTTAATCCACGAAAATCAATATAAATCATTTTATATTCGATTACACATTTAAAAAAATATAAATTAAATATGTGTTTGAGCATACCCATGAACAGAGTAGGATAGGTGAGATGAGGGTGATGGTGACTTGACTGTGATGGTGGTGGATGTGGCGGTGGTGTGAGTCGGTTCTAGATAGAAGGAGAAGAGATGAATAGAGAGAAGATAGATATGACTAGTGTAAGTGTTAGTGTTTTGATTTTAGGGGAAAAGGGGTGAGATCTTGAGCGGGAGATTGAAATTTTGGGGAAAATTAAGGGGCGGGATCTTGAGCGCTATACTAAAATTTTGGAGAGATTGAAAATCTATCAAATGAGCTCGAAATGTTTAATGAGTTGAACTGAACCTTATATAAGTTGGACTCGAGTTATTGTTGAGTTCTCGAGCTTGTAAGTGATATAATTTTTTATTTTATTTTAATTTATTTTTTTATTTTTATTTTTTTAAATATGTAAGTGTACTAAGTGTAAATACTTATTTATGAATGTATCAAGGTTTTTTTAGCTGAAGTCGAACCAAATTCAATTCTTAGATTATATTATATTCAATTCTTAGCCTATCAAATGAGCTCGAAATGTTTAATGAGTTGAGCTCAAACTTATATAAGTTCGACTCGAGTTATTGTTGAGTTCTCGAGCTAGTAAGTAATACAAAATATGTTTTTTTTAATATGTAAGTGTACTAAGTGTAAATACTTATTTATGAATGTATCAAAGATTTTCAGCTGAAGTCGAACGGAATTCAATTTTTAGGTTATATTATATTTCAATTTTAAGATGTGTACGAAAACACAATTTTACAGTTAAATCGAGCTTTTCGAGTCAAGCTCAAGCCGAGTTCAAACTTTCTCGATCCCGGATAACATGATCGGTAGGTCCCTGTATATTTGCTTCTTAGTGTCTGTGACAAACGGTATACACCTACCAAGCTGGTGAAACATGCATGACCAGTGATAATGGCTAATTCACATGGGTCATGGGTCATGTGTATTAGGTTATCACTGGTCACATTCATTAATGGGTATTTAACATCATATGGGTCATATGCATTGGGTTATAGTTGCTTAGAGTGTCGTCATGTTACGAGTTACGTCATATCCATGACTGTTGACAATTGGTAACTAAACATGGGTAATGGGTCATGTGCATTGAGTTGTAGTGGCTTATATATATAGTGTCATGTTATCGACCAATACATTACTGATGATTGACAATGGGTAATTAACATGGGTCATGGGTCATGTGCATTTGGGTTGTAGTGGCTTATAGTGTAATGGAAACCATTAATGACCGATGAAAATGGCTAATTCACATGGGTCATGGGTCATGTGCAGTAGGTTTTGTTAACTAAGACAAAAAACTTGGGCGGATTTCATACTATTGTGACAAGTGTCCCTAGGGGTGTCCCCACCAAGTACATCTTACCATGGTTCTCAGGATCCCGATCCTGATCTTAGGATCTTACGATTTTACGTACTGTAAAGCAAACGATCCTGACCTTAGGATCTTACGATTTTACGATACTGCAAAGCAAAAACGATCTGGATCTTACATAGGATCTTTGAAAGATTAAGATCTTAAAGGATCCCGTTCTTGACCATAGGATCTTAAGATCACATCCTATCCGATCCTACTTTTCTCGTATAACAAACTAAAAAACTACAAATTTCTAGATTATTCTTTTGTAGAATTTAAAAAACAACATATTAATCTTATTAAACATTTCATAACTATTATTTAGGACAACATTTTTGATGAAACATTCATATAATTTTGTGTCTATGATATATAATAATTTGTAAATTTGTATAATATTACAAAAACTATTAAGAAAATGACATTATAGTAGGATCTTACCATATGTACTCTTTGGGCGACTATTTAAATACAAAATACACTAAAATACAAATGTACCTTTAATACTTTTAGTTTTTAAACTTTTAATGTACTTTTTATACTTTTAGTTTTTATACTTGTAATACTTTTAATTATTTTTAAACCTATCATTTTTAAACCTATAATATATACAAAGCTTATCCCAACACACTTCACACACTTCAACATTATCCTCTTTTTCTATAATATATACTCCGTAAAAGCTTATACAACACACTTCATACACTTCAATATAATCCTCTCTTTCTCTCTCACATTTATAACACCCTCGGTTTCAATTGACCGAGTAAACATCTAGGGTTTTGATCCTCTCTTTCTCAGTTTTGTCTTACATTTGTTAGAAACTTGTTAGTTTATGTATTAGATTTATGTGGTGTTGTTTTTGCGAATAATTAGAGCAAAAGAGATATTAAGGTGTTTTTGGATTACCTTATTTTGTGTGGTTATCGGCTTATTATGTTTTGGGGAATAAGCTATTCGGTCCCGTATACCCCCTTAGAGCTATTTATTCTTATGCTTAGTTTGACTATCTGTTATAAGAATTGCGTTGCATTTGTATTGAGAGAATAAGGAAGAACATGCTGTGTTGTTTTTGCGAATAATTAGAGCAAAAAGAGATATTAAGGTTTGCTTGGAGTATCTTATTTTATCTTAGGCTTAGGTTGACTATCTGGTATAAGAATAATGTTGCATTTGTATTGAGAGAATAAGGAAGAAAAGTGGCGGATGTGTGTGCGAATATTTAGGCTACAACATCCAAGTATCAAAGATGGAAGAAGTATCAATGATGGATGAACAGACACCACTTTCAAGTATGAACATAAACTTGTTTTGGTGTTGTTCATCCGTTGTTGATTCATCTTTGCTCTTTGTCAAAATACATAAACAATTATCAAGTATAATTTGTAGGTTTGATGCTTGAATTTAGTGTCTTCGTCTTCTAGCATGTTGGTAGGTTAGAGATTGAAGGCTGAATAATATGTTGTTGTTGGCTAGGGTAGAAAGGATGGTAGTTCATTGCATTGTTACTATAAATTTAATATGATTTCATTCATGCACGATTAGCTCTCTAATGTCGTAGAATCTACATAATTAATATGTATGTTCGTCACATCTAAGGGAGCAACATAAATGATAGTAAGAATTTGTTTTCTAATAACTTAAAGCTAAATAATTATGGAAGATCTATCTAGCGTTGTAAATGGTTCCTGTTAGAATACGATTTTGATGTTAGAAAGATTCGGTCACCCGACATGTTTAAGCATTGTTTAGCTCGTAGTATTTACATTAGTTAGTTAAACGTAGTTTAGATGTAGATTAGTTCGCGGAAGAAGGACGGGTCTTTACCCACTGTATACCTGATCCGCAGCCCAAGTGGCACGCCCAAGTGCCAAAAACCCATTGTATATAAACCCCTCTCCATCCTTGGAGAGGGTAAGCCTTCTCTTAATTCTATTTTCTTTGTTTTTGGGTTTTCTCTCTAAGGCTTCACTTCTTTCTCTCTAACTTTCTCTCTCTAGAATTTCTTTCTTTCTCTCTTGCTTGGAACGAACCAAAACACAAGCTTATTTGTGTTTGTGATGTTAACTAGTGTTCTACAATTGGTATCAAGAGCCAAGGTTACATCCTAGGAATCATAGAACTTGTAGTGTATGGTTTGTTTTGGTTTCTACTAGTTTAGGGTGGTTTTTACTCATTTTGGTGCTCGTTCGTGGTGTTTCTTGTGATCTTTCTTGTACTTCTAGGATTAGAAAGGTTAGATTCATCTAGTTTATCAGTTGGTTGGACTATATCTAACGTTTGTGAAGTGTACGAATGGGTTTTGGAACTTTTTCTAGCCAGCGGTTTGCTCCACGTTAAAGTATTCTTCACAGCGGTTAGTTTGGGTACTTAGTGGTTAGTGGTAGCGGTTAAGTACAAGTAGTGGAGCGAACATTACGCTGTACTTTGTACTGTTTCAGCGGTTAACTTCCAGCGGTTTACTTCATAGCGGTTAGTTTGGGTGGTTAGCGGTTAGTAATAGCGGTTAAGTACAAGTAGTGGAGCGAACATTACACTGTACTTTGTATTGTTTCAGCGGTTAACTTCCAGCGGTTTACTAATAAGCGGTTAAGTTATTAGCGGTTACTCTTCTGTGGTTACTTTACTAGCGGTTAATCTTGCCAGCGGTTACTATCGGTTAGCGGTTTAATAGTCAGCGGTTACTATTCCAGTGGTTAAGTTTCAGCGGATAAGTTTCAGCGGTTATTGTTCCAGCGGTTAAGTGTTAGTGGTTAAGTATTAGAGCTTTATCTTGGTCACTATGAGTAATCTTATTATGACAAACTCGTCAGAGAGTGCCATTCCTGAGATCCTCAAACTGTATGATATAGTCGATGAACACAAGAAACCCAACTCAACACAAATGACAAATGATTCTGATCTATGTGACAAGGATTCAGTAAGATCATACTCTCATGAGACAAAGATCAGTCAGCCACCCGTGTCATTAAACAATGCTAAGGACTGCTTCATAGAATGCTTTCTACAACTTCAGTCACACCTCTCGGTACTTATAAAGGGAACTGAATTCGTAAGGGGATACGAACGTGCTTTTGCAACACTCTTTGGTCAAGATGTTCAGAACTTCACGGACACAATGATTCTTAATTTAGATCAGTTACAACAACAACTTGACCAAGGAATACCTTCCAAAACTGGATCCCTGGCAGCTCTTAGTGTACTCAACAAACAACTCCAAATGTTCGTTGATTCTAAACTCATTCTTCTGTACGATTATAATAGTGAGATGACGAGAAGCTGTTTTGCCAAACACACACGAATTGAGGTTGACACGTTCAGAAATACACTCATCCAGCTCATGGATAATGTTAAAAAGTTCATTGAGGAAAGAGCATAACTCAGACAATTGGATGATGAGAAAGTGAAGGGACCCCTAGTACAGTCATGTGATGGTATTGATGATTCGGGTAGAGCATTGGATGATGAGTTAAGTGTCACACTGAGTAAAGAATCAGCAAATGATAAGATTGACAATACCACCAGTTCAGTGACACGTGTCACCCATGGCATGAATGCTGAATCTCGAACGGTCAATGACCAAAGGTCAAGTATGGAGGTACCCTTAGTTGACCAACATAATGTGCTCTCTAATGAACGGGAGCATACTGATCAAATCAAACTCGCTTATGACTCAAATTCGCTGGAAAAGACTGATAGCAATACCATGTCTAACTCAACAAGTATGAGTCATAAAGGAGGAGATGATGATCAGGATGCTGAACGTGATAAAGTGTTAAGTTCTATGATTACGACTGATGTTTTTTAATCAAATGATATGGTTGATAAAGAAACTTTTAACGAACTCTCAAAAAGGTTTTTGCAACTTGAAAACCACTGCATTTCCCTTGAAATCGCAATGCAACAAAAGGAAGAAAGTTTTCGGAACAATCAACCATGCAAAAATCCGGATCTCCCTGATGTCTGCGAATATTTCATGATTAATGATTTGAAGACTCAGCTAGAAACCAAGAACTTGACTATCAAAAATCTGAAAAACCGTATGACAGATTTGAGTAATATGTGTAATGATTTTAAAGCTAAACTTGTCAGCAGTGAGATTGCGACTAGAAATTTTGAGTTTAAAATGGCTGAATTACTGTTGGACAATGAGTCTTTGAAATTAAAATGTAAAAACCAGAATGAGTCTCTCAAAGTAAAGAGTTCTAAGGCTGCAGTTCATACAAACTCTTGGACCAACAAATATGATAATTTCATAGCACAACTTCAGGAAGTAGGCTTCACTGTCACATCTGTAAATCATAAGCCTGGAAAATCAATAGTGAATAATGGAAACACTACGTTTACAAAACCATCAATCTTGGGGAAACCAGTTTTACAAAGTAAGAGAAATCAATCTGGTTCTAGACAACCTAGTGCATTTAGGTCTGATAGAAAAATTTGTTCAAAAGCCCGGTTTGCCTCCCAAGTTGATGTGGAACAAGTGCCTTCTAAATCAGTATTTAAGCAAAATCTGCCTTATAATTCTGCTTCTAGCTTAGTCACACTTCATCAAGATGATTCCCCTTCACCTGCACCCAGCTCCCCTAATATCAGTTCTAAATTAGTGGTGAAACCAACCATTAAAATTGTAGACTCTTATGACCGATATAAGTACAGAGATCTAGAAAGGGCTAGAAAAAGAGCACAATTGCATAAGGATGGAATCTTAGGATCACGACCTCCTGCTTTAGTGAAGAAATCTACTAAGTCTCAACTGGCTAAGCCTAGGATTTATAGAATGTCATCTTCTATGCATAAGAAGCTCAATGATTCTAGATCTTGCCTAAAGTGGATTCCTACCGGTAGAATTTTTAAGCACATTGGACTTAAGTGGATCCCAACCAGTAAGGAGTTTACTAATGATGGTCAGCCGGAAAACCCCTAAGGGTGTGGATACTATTGTCTCTAACCCATATACATGCAATCAAGTTTGTGATAATGCAGGTTGTTCTTACTCAAGTGGAAGATCTTCTTACTATTTCCACACAAGAAAGCACAAAACATGGAAGCCAAAGATATACAAATCTCCAATGATGGGAGATTTTGCATCTCACCCTTGATGCATTTCTTTCTATGACTTCTGAGTATCTCTTCTTAGGACTCGGACTTTATCTGTTTTTACCAGCTTGATCTTTCCTCCTTTACTTTTGTGGTTTTCCTTCTTCAATCAATACATTCTGATTTTTTTCAAAATTCAGATCATTGATTGAGGGGGAGAATGGTTGTTTGATTTGCTTTGATTGCTTCTCATGTGTATTTTTTTTGTTATCTTGCCCTGTGTATATGCTTAGTGTATGTTGTTAGATGTGTGATTAACTAAAGGACCTTTTGTGCTATTTTGTGATTCTATTCAGCGGTTTGGTTAGTTGAGGGACTTATTTTGACACTTTGGTAAATGTTTTTCTTACTACTTAAGGGCAGCGGTTAGTCCTTTTTTGCATTTCTAGTTTCTCTCTCTCTCTCTCTAAACTTTTCAAATACTCTCTTTCTCTCTCTAAAGAACCGCGGCTCCTTTCCGTTTTTTTCTTGTGCATTCTAGTTGCATTTTTATCCTCTTAGATGAGTTGTTGGTATGCTTTATATGTTATACTTTCTGTCGTTAATGATCTCTAATGCCTACTTGTCTTCCCCGCACGATTTTAGATGCATTTTTAGCTGTTTTAGGGCATAGAGTTAGTTGTTGGTTGATAGATGTTGTAGGACTGGATTGCATTGCTTATCTTGATAGTGTGAATGAGTGTTGCTAGTTTATAATGATCCCTTCGAAGTAGTTTATTCTCGCTATGTAATCTGGGTTCTTTATGTTCTATGTTCTTGTTAGCTGTTACTTTTGTTCTTGGTAGCGGTTTGCGTATGAGTTATTCTTGTCAGCGGTTAGATTAGCAGCGGTTAGATTAGCAGCGGTTAGATTAGCAGCGGTTAGTTTAACAGCGGTTAGTTTAGCAGCGGTTAGTTTAGCAGCGGTTAGTTTTAACAGCGGTTAGTTTTAACAGCGGTTAGTTTTACGGCGGTTAGTTTAACTATGGATTGTCTATCTTGCGGTTTGTTTGCCTAGCGGTTTGCGTACTTAGTGGTCTATCTGTCTAACGGCTTCTATGTGTCTTGGTGTGTGAATTTGATCTATTCTCTTCTCGTTGGGGTTTTGTATTGAATATGTGTCTATCTTATGCATGCGCTAACCATCACATCTTTCTTTGGTCTTCTTGTTTGAAATTGGTGTGTGCAGAACATCATGTCTGAATCTCACACTCAAGGAACCTCAGCCACTCAATCTTTTGTTCCCACTCGTACTGATGACGAGATCATGCCCTACGATGACTGGGTTCCTATTGGAAGAAGTAACTGCTATCTTAAAGCAAACAAGCCGCAGGATCATCCTATATTTAGGCTTGCAACAGACCTACTGAAACAAACAACGTTCTACCCAGCATTCACCGTATGCTCTACCATTCCCTCCATCTACGTACAACAATTCTGGAACACCATTCATTATGATGGTGCAAACAGGGCTTATAGATGTCAATTAGATGAACAATGGGTGACCATCACCAAGGAGACTCTAGGGAGTGCACTTAATATCTTGCCCACCGGAGATAACATCGTTTACACCCCACCACCTAACCATGATACACTTATCAAATTCATTAATGAGTTAGGCTACCCCTCAAAGGTCGTCACCCTGTCTTCTATCTCCACATATGACTTTTATCAACCCTGGAGGGCCATCATTTCACTCATCAACTTGTGTCTCACGGGGAAAACATCAGGATACGAAAGACTCAGAGCTCCAGCCCTACAGATACTTTGGGGAATGGTTAACAAGAAGGACATCGACTTTGTAGGAAGAATCTGGGAAGAGTTCACTCACTCTATTCATTCTTTTCTTGAAGATAAGACAAAACTAGCTGAAAACAGAGACAGCAAAAAGAAGTCAAAAGGACTACTCATTCCCAGCATCAGATTCACCAAGTCTATCATATCATCCCTTCAACGCACCCTACGATTTCCTACCAGGGCAGATTCACCACTTCACTAGTCTGAAGATGAGAACTCTATTGGTTTCCTTAAATATGCTGCTAGGGGCACTTCCAACATTATCTTTGGCATGGCTATTCCTGAGTCACTGCTCACCAAACAAATCCTTGAAGCTCCTTACTACAACAGGTATGTGGAACTAATGCAAGAAAGTCAAACTCCATTTGCCAGTGAAGATACATCATCCACTCTGTCTGATAAATCAAGATCAAAGAAGCGTAAGACCCAATCTGAGTCTTCTAAACAAGTCAGTAAGAGCAGTGATAAGGGCTCTAAGAAAACCAGAACCAAGGAAACTTTAAGAGATGTCAGCCCTGAACCTGAAGACACTCAAAAGGTGGAAGATATAATGGTTCAACATGTTATCCAGAAGAGTCTGGCTGATGTAGGAAAGCCACCAAGCCATCTAGTTGGGAGTGTTTTTATTAAGGAACCCGAAGCTGGGAAACTGCCACAGGTTCCAAATATTTAGGGCAGAGGCAAGGATGTTATTGTTGAGGAACAGGCAGCTCACACCCTGTTAAAGTTTTCATCACCAGTTTCAAAACCTTCAGCTTCTCAATACATTCTCAAGAGAAGGTCTCCCGAACCATCAGCTGAAAAGACCATCTCTAAATCCCTAAGTCTTGATCTTGCAGGAGAATCAAGTGAAACGGACTCCGAAACTCATCAATCACCGAAACTGGAAATCTCTTCAGCACAAGCAGAAGTAGAGTCTAGTGTTTACCCTCATCAAGAGTTGGTAAAGGCAACTGTAACGCCTTTGGAGTCATTTCACTCTGACTTCATCTCTAATATATATCCTGATCTACAAGATACTCTAAAGATGAAATCGGATGAACAAAAGATTGCCGAGGAACCTGATAACTCTTCGGGTACCCTGGCATCACTCAGAAACTTTGAAACTTACGGTGATCAGTTCCTTGTTGACAAACCTTCTGAATCAGAGGCCTATAAATCAGGTGAAGAGCATGAAGGAGCAACTTCCATGGTCGAGGTCCCAGTCCATCAAGACACATCTACCACTCCTGCCACTTCAGTGCCATCCACAACTCCTACTGTGACAGCCATAGCTACAGACATCACACCTCCTATTATCACTCAAGCCACTACTACCACTACCACTGAAACACCTAAACCAGCACCCACAATCGAAAGTCTAGCCACTCATGTTGATGGCCTTCGACAAATCACGGCAGAAATGGTTGAGGATTATGAGGACATGGATAAGAAGTGGTCAGAGCACGAGATGGTGATTAGAAGTGTGAAAGATCTCAAGCTTCAACAAACTCTCAAAAATCACGGGGACAGACTGCACAAGCGTGAACAACTCAACATTAACAGTCTCGTCTTAGAAGCCATTGAAGATCAAGTTCAGGAAGCTGTTAGCTATGCCATGGAAGCTCCACTCAGATCAAGGTTTAATGATCTCTCTTCGTCCGACATGAAGCTGCTACTACAAGAACGTATGTTCCAGAACCAACAATACAAGGGGCATGAAGCACACCAGAAGCTGTATGAAGCTCTTGAAAATTCAATCCTTCAAGATAATGCTGAACAACATCATCGTGAGATGGAGAGAGAAAGGAAGAGGAAAAGAAAACAACAAGGGCATCAGCAACATCCTCCATTTCCACCACTGCCTCCACCTCCTGGGTCATCTGGACCCTCAGGTTCTTCAGGACAGCCCGGGAGTTTTGGAACATTGTCTATGCCACCGCCACCACCACCACTGTCATCTTCAAGGAAGCCACCCTCCAAACGTTCTGATAAATTTTCTTCATCAAAACAAGCCCCTCTAGCAACACATGCAGCATGGACCACTATCGACACAGGAAGAGCCAGTATGGCCTCACCATCTCGCAAGGATCAAGCAATTAATGAAGAGTCGGTAGTGTCACACGCAGTAGGATATTCAGACGATGAAGAAGATGATACTTCAACATCCCACATATCTCAAAAGGATGTGTGGTAGGAATCTATTACCAGAACCGATGATGCTCCACCAGTCAAATTGTCTAAAGAAGAGTTGCAAGCATGCATCAGGCCAAAGACCACTAAGCCGCCAACAGCTGAACCTACCTGGTCAATATCACCTTCAGATCAGCCAGTCTCCGACAACAACTGGGTCAACACAATTACCAGCAGTTTTGTTCATCCAGCTGATAACTCTTTGCTCTCTCTAACTGGAGACATGGGGTCATTTATTACATGGTTTTGCAAGAAGCAAGGAATCAACAAATTGACTCAGAAAGATCTGGAAGACCCAACATAGAACATTGTCAAGGTGTTTCATCCTGATGTGACTCATCTCCAGTTTCAAATGGAAGAATGCCACAAGCTCTTCAACGATATTGTCGATGAAAAAGTCATTCAACACGACTACTGTAAGCCACTACCATTAGGAGGAGCACCAGGCCAAGCTACTATTCAGGCAGATTTCTTCTTCAACAAAGATCTCGAGTATCTTCGGTTTGGGAATAAGCAACGCAAGTATGATTTGTCCATCACCAAGATGAAGGGGGCTCGCTACTATGACAGTGGCTTGGAACAGATGGTACCGGATGCTATGTGGATTAATGAAGAATGTGACTATGATCTTCCGGCAGCTTTGGGTATATCACATTGGTGGTTCAAAAAGCAGGAATTCTATGTGGAAAGATTCAAAGCCAAAGGTGACAAAAAGCGTGTTCGTTCGCCTCTTCAGATCATAAGTGTTGTAAGCGTCAAGATTCTTTCTATCTATGGATACGACTATCTGAAGTCCATTGTTCTTAAACGTGCGGATCAGAGGGACTACAAGATCTATGAGGGTGACTTCAAACATCTTCGGGCAAATGACTTTGAAGATCTGTATCTGCTACACATTCAAGGAAAATTGCATCATCTACCACCTAATGAGAAGAATACACTTGTGTTTGCTGTTTTGCACTGGATTAGGGGTCTTGTTATAAGGAAGCGTGTTGAAGATCTACAAATAGGTATCGAAAGCTACCAAATACAACTGAATCTCACTAAGCCGAATTGGGAGGTTGGTAGCTTGGAACCTGTAGCAGACTTCACGGTGATTTATTCTCCAAATGTTGTGGTCTACAGAGATAAGTACAATGTTCCAGTGATGATGCGGATTAATGAATTACATAAGTTCAGTGACGGAACATTGCAGATGGTCAATGAAGCACTAGATCTCCATGTGAAAGAATATCAAGTCTACTCTACCAGGCCCAGAAAATACACCAGCCAATGGAATGATCATGACTTGAAGATGAACCTTGACTTCCTAAACGCCATACGTCACCGGATGAAGATGAGAAGAATCTACCGCAGTCTAGAGTGCTATATGGGAGGCAGAGTTCGTGAGGGCGACTACATGCTTCTCCAAAGAACTGATTGATTCAACAAGCTGGACTTTTGCCATCACCTTGATTAATTTTATTTGGGTGATGTAATGTGACAATATTCAAACTCTTAAATAGTTTTGGAATATATATAATTATTAATTGTTTTATGTTTTTCACTGTGGGCGGAATATCCGAAAAGTTGTACGCTTCAGTGCAACCTTTCTAGTAAAAGAAGAGAAGTCTTCTTTTCCCAAAATCTCATTCTTCTAAAATTCTTCAAAAGAGATTTTGTGGTGTACAAGGTGGCCATCGGTCTTAAATTTTCTCGTATACGTTACCGCTCACATTAATGGCTGTTAAACGTTAAAATGGAAAAACGGGTCATTAATTGAGGGGGAGCGTATGTGCTCAAAATTTCTGCACCTTTAAAAACTCTGTGCACCAGCCACAGTGAAACTCAAAAAAGTGTCTCATAATCAGTAAATGTTTAAAATTTTATCACATGTCTCTCCAAAGCTTTTTCGAAAATCATTTAAATCAATTGGGATCACAAAATCTCAAAAGATTTGAAATTTTATGATCGAGGGAGAGAATGTGATTTAAATATAAAAGCTGATTTAAAAGTGATGTTTTTGAACTCATAAAGAATGTTTGTGGACTTACGAGAACGCTCCCTTATGTGCTAAAATTTTAAAGATTTTGGATTTTAATCAAAGCACATATTAAGGGGGAGCAAGTGATTTAATGTGATGGTTTCTTAGCTCACTTTTTNAAATACACCAGCCAATGGAATGATCATGACTTGAAGATGAACCTTGACTTCCTAAACGCCATACGTCACCGGATGAAGATGAGAAGAATCTACCGCAGTCTAGAGTGCTATATGGGAGGCAGAGTTCGTGAGGGCGACTACATGCTTCTCCAAAGAACTGATTGATTCAACAAGCTGGACTTTTGCCATCACCTTGATTAATTTTATTTGGGTGATGTAATGTGACAATATTCAAACTCTTAAATAGTTTTGGAATATATATAATTATTAATTGTTTTATGTTTTTCACTGTGGGCGGAATATCCGAAAAGTTGTACGCTTCAGTGCAACCTTTCTAGTAAAAGAAGAGAAGTCTTCTTTTCCCAAAATCTCATTCTTCAAAAATTCTTCAAAAGAGATTTTGTGGTGTACAAGGTGGCCATCGGTCTTAAATTTTCTCGTATACGTTACCGCTCACATTAATGGCTGTTAAACGTTAAAATGGAAAAACGGGTCATTAATTGAGGGGGAGCGTATGTGCTCAAAATTTCTGCACCTTTAAAAACTCTGTGCACCAGCCACAGTGAAACTCAAAAAAGTGTCTCATAATCAGTAAACGTTTAAAATTTTATCACATGTCTCTCCAAAGCTTTTTCGAAAATCATTTAAATCGATTGGGATCACAAAATCTCAAAAGATTTGAAATTTTATGATCGAGGGAGAGAATGTGATTTAAATATAAAAACTGATTTAAAAGTGATGTTTTTGAACTCATAAAGAATGTTTGTGGACTTACGAGAACGCTCCCTTATGTGCTAAAATTTTAAAGATTTTGGATTTTAATCAAAGCACATACTAAGGGGGAGCAAGTGATTTAATGTGATGGTTTCTTAGCTCACTTTTTAATGTTGCAATTGTGAAACCCTTTTTCAGAAGTTGAGTTTTGAATTCATCATTTAAAGTGATGGTTTTGGACCTATAAAGATGGTTTTGGACTCAAAAGATCGCTCCCGTATGTGCTAAAATTTTAAAGATTTTAGATTATGATCAAAGCACATAATTTCAAAACATAAAACAATTAATGATCTCGAATGAAAGCTCACCCGTATGTGCCAAAGTTTTGAAAACTTTCAAAAATTGATTCAATCAATGTGCACATATTGAGGGGGAGCAAATGGCTAAGAGTCGTTCGCGGGTTTTTACTAATTCAAGTAGAAACCGTGAATGGATTATGACTCAGAATTGACTCATGAATTGACGAAACACAATCGTTAGAATTCGAAAGGATTTATCCAAGTAGAAAAGTACCGTTTCGAGAAGCTCTTCTTAGATGTATACTTTGACGGGTCTAACTTCCTTTACAAGAAATGTTAACAACATCAAGTTAGTTATTAGGGCTAGTTATCACCTAAAAGCTGATAATGGATCCCTTTAACTAAGCAACGTAAACGTGTCCCTCGGGTATATGTCTATTAAGAGCCGATCAATTCAAATAAGTGCAACTCACCCCGACATGTGCAAATTTCTTTCTTCCTATGAGCACATGTTAAGAGGGGAGCATTTAAAAAATGATAACTCTCAAAGTGTCAACAAAATGTGTTTCTTATTCATAAACACTTTGAGAGAATTTTCAAAGATTTGGTTATGTAATGATTGTGGAAAGATACCAAAAGACCGACCA
>LBNU01031324.1:6032-17079 GCA_014162995.1 Artemisia annua | reverse complement strand
GAACGGAATAGTTTTGTTTCTTATGACTCGATCCTGACGCTCCAAAATAGCTTCAGGCTCCTCAACAAAAGACAAATCTTCCCGAATTTGGTCAAACGGATACGAAGCAACATGGAGTGGGTGATAATTATATCCCCTCAAAAGTGATACATGGAATACATTATGCACATGGGAAAGCTGCGGAGGTAATGCCAAACGGTACGAAACTTCACCAACACGGTCTAAAATCTCAAACGGACCAATATAACGCGGACTAAGTTTCCCCTTAATACCAAAACGTTTAACACCACGGAACGGAGAAATCTTAAGGAACACACGATCACCAGGATTAAACTCTAAGGCACGACGATGACGATCTGCATAACTCTTCTGTCTAGCTCGAGCTTCCTTGAGCTTTTCTCTAGCAGTAGCAACCTTCTCATTAGTCTCCTCAATCAGCTCGGGACCCTCAATGAGATGCTCACCAACCTCATTCCAACAAACAGGAGCCCTACACTTCCGACCATACAACAGCTCAAAAGGTGCCATCTTAATACTCGCATGCCAGCTGTTGTTATAAGCAAACTCTACCAAACACAAGTATTCATCCCAATGCCCTGTCCACTCTAAAGCACAGGACCTCAACATATCCTCCAAAGTCTGAATGGTGCGTTCTGACTGCCCGTCGGTCTGCGGATGGAAAGCCGTACTAAACTTGAGCTGAGTACCCCAAGCTTTATGTAAACTCTTCCAGAAACGAGAATTAAAACGAGGATCTCTGTCGGATATAATAGCAGCTGGAGTGCCGTGTAACCGAACAATCTCTTGTTGAAAGATCCGAGCCAGATGACCAACAGAATAATCTTTTCGAATAGGCAGGAAATGAGCGGATTTGGTTAAACGATCGACAACCACCCAAATAGTATCATGTTTCTTGAGAGTACGAGGTAATCCTGTGACGAAATCCATAGAGATCTGATCCCACTTCCAAGTAGGAATCTCTAATGGCTGTAGAAGACCACTGGTACGCTGATGTTCAATCTTAACCTTCTGACAGGTCATACACTTAGCCACATACATCGCCACATCCTGTTTCATACCATTCCACCAGAAATGTTGCTTCAAATCCCTATACATCTTAGTAGAACCCGGATGAATAGTGAAAGGAGAACTGTGTGCTTCGGATAAAACATCTTCACGAAGAGAAGGATCATCAGGAACACATAAACGATCCCCAAACCAAACAACTCCATCATGATCAACACGAAACTCTGTCTGTTTCCCTTCTTCCACATTCTGAGCAATCGCCCACAACTCACCGTCATCTTTCTGAGCTTTTTTGATCCGTAGTATAAGGTTAGACTCGACCTTTAGGCTAGCCCAGTAACCATCACATCCCCGAACACATAACTCCACATCCATCTGCTCTAATTCACTGAGTATTCTAGGCTCAATCTCAAGACTAGCAATCATGCCCGACTTCCTGCTAAGAGCGTCTGCTACAACATTGGCTTTACCCGGATGGTACTGAATGTTGGCATCATAATCCTTCAAAAGTTCCGACCAACGCCTCTGCCTCATGTTTAACTCCTTCTGTGTGAAAATGTACTTAAGGCTTTTATGGTCAGTGAAAATGTCACATGTCTCACCATATAGATAATGCCTCCAGATCTTTAGTGCAAAAACCACAGCCGCCAACTCCAAATCATGAGTCGGATAGTTCTCCTCATAAGGTTTCAACTGTCGAGATGCATAGGCAATCACCTTCCCATGCTGCATGAGGACACATCCCAAACCTTTCTTAGAAGCATCGCTATAAATCTGATAACCACCCGTACCAGAAGGAAGAGTAAGTATAGGAGCAGAAACTAATCTCATCTTTAGTTCCTCAAAACTTTGCTCCCTTTCATCAGTCCACACAAACTTTTCACCTTTCCGCATGAGCTTCGTCAACGGTAAAGCTAAGCGTGAGAAACCCTCTACAAATCTCCGATAATAACCAGCCAGTCCCAAGAAACTCCTAACCTCCGTCACATTCGTAGGTCTTGGCCATTTCGTGATAGCCTCCACCTTTGCCGGATCCATGGTAATGCCATCTGCCGATACAACATGTCCCAAAAATGCCACCTTTCCTAACCAGAACTCGCATTTGGTAAACTTTGCATACAACTGCTTCTTCCGTAGAATCCCCAAAACCACCCGCAAATGTTGTTCGTGCTCCTCTCTCGTCTTTGAATACACCAAAATATCGTCAATAAATACGATGACAAACTTATCAAGATATTCATGGAACACCCGATTCATTAAGTCCATGAACACAGCTGGAGCATTAGTCAATCCAAACGGCATCACAAGAAACTCATAATGACCGTACCGAGTGCGGAATGCTGTCTTAGGAACATCTTGTTCCTTCACCCGCATCTGATGGTATCCGGATCTTAGATCGATTTTGGAAAAGAATTTGGCTCCCTGAAGTTGGTCGAACAGATCATCAATCCGAGGAAGAGGATAACGGTTGCGAATAGTAATGCGGTTTAGCTCACGGTAGTCAATACACAACCTCATGCTACCGTCCTTCTTTTTCACAAATAATACCGNCGTTGGAGTCCAGATGGTGGTTATGATTTGTACGAGTGGTGGTCGTGTACAACATGTGGCTGTGGTACGTCAAGGTTTCGGTTCCTTCTTACCTCATTAATCTGTGGTGTTGTGCGACTCGGGTTCGTGTTTGATCTCGAACTGTTTGTTGACACGAGGGTATATTTTTTCCTTTTAGTTTTCCTTTCGTTGTCACATGCACAAGCATCTAATCAATACTAATCTCATGTCACACAAACTATTGAAATCACGAATCCGTATTGTATACATGTCGACCCTTGTTCCTGTTTTACCTATTTGAAACCTGTTGTAAGTACTTCCTTTTGGCCATTAAAAACACCTACGTAACCTCTAATCTGCATGCATAAACCTGGGATTTAAAACATGAATATTTAACATGGGGGCATACATATTTATTGACTTGAAATAAGGGTTTGTTTACATGTGAGATTAATATACGTGTATAGCTATGGATAAAAATATAATCTATTGTCTCAATTAATATAATGATCATATGAGTGTTTATAGCCACATGAAATCAAGAAACTATGAAATATATGCATGCGTCTTCTGTTTGATATTCGAATCTTAAATATGAAAAGCATCATTGTCGAAGGGTATACTCGGGGTTATGGTGTTGGGTTTGCATGCATGGTGTCGTCTATCGATCATGTATTAAATAGTATATATAACCAGTGGAAAATTGTATCGAGGGAAGGTTGAACATATTTTTGATATATGAAACTTGGATATTATAAGTTAAAAATATATATATACGTAGGCTCTCTAGATCAAGTCAACGTCTTGGTTTGTGTCTAACTCATGTAATCGCAGACCTGTTATTGGAGTCGATCATTTTTACGAGTCATGCATGTGATAATAATATTTTAGCCGTCGCGGTCTAAATTTTAATGTCGAGGGTACGTCAAATAAATCGTGAATAATGGGGCCTAGAATTATCATTTTGATTTAAATTACAGTATAAACCTTAAAATAATTTTATTTGACATTTTTAATATTTAATTTTGATAATTTATGTTTACACCCCTAAACTATTATAATTGTCATTTTAATCCTTAAAAATTATTAATTGTCCATTATAACCTTAAAAGTATCAAATTACTATTTGGGAAACTTACTTAATTCGGAGAGTTACTAATTCGAGAAAGTTACTATAGTTGGCAAGTTACTAAATATGAAAAGTTACTAAAAATAGAAAGCGTACTAAAATGAGTAATCTGATTTAAAATAAGCGTATATATAATAAGACGATCATTAATTCGTGTAGATTCGCTGAAGAAGGAGTGACTTCTGATCTTTGTGTCTTCTGGTGTGTTTGCATTTGCGGTTTAAGGTACAGATATTCTATCCCTTCTCAGTAGGGACTTCTCATGACTTTCGATCCTTGACTTTACTATGATCCCTTTTGATATGATTCGTTTGATATGAGCCTTTGCTATGATTCCTCTGATTTGATTCTGATTTGCTATCCACTTTGATTATGATTATGTGACTACTAATTATTATGAGACTCAGTTATATTATGCTCTGGGAGCATTCTGTTCTGTTATGCTCTGGGAGCATTCTGTTATGGATAGCCTTGCTTTGTTTGTATGGTGATATATCAGAACATACAAAGAATAATACGCAAGCGGAAGACTTCATAAATAACATAANACTATCTGGGGCGGTGTGATTAGTCCCCGGCGTCCCCGTCTGTTTATGATTTGATATGTGATCACTTGGCCACTTTGTATATGCATGATTTGTTTGTGGGGGCGTATGGATGCATCCTAGGTATGTTTGATATGATATGATATGATACGATTTGGTTTGGTGACTGGCTGTACGTGCCTTGTACCCCTTTCACGTCTGGTACTTGGAGGTCGCCCCTCTATGTACACCCTATGAATTGACGGATATGTGATTATGTGATTTGAGACCTATTCGAGTGGCTCTGATAGGTCGGCTCGCGGCTTTTCTATATTTCCTTGTGTCTATTCGAGTGGCTCGGGTAGACAAGCCTTTGTTGATATGTGCTCTATGATTCTGACTATTATCTGATTACGCTTACATTTGATATCTTTATTATGTTTCATTCATTTGACTTATGACACATTATGCTCATTCTTATGATCCTTCTCTTTTCGTTTGCTTATTACTATTGCTTTGCATATATATCTGTTCACTGGGCTTTTTATGCTCAGCCGCATTTTTTTTTCCATGCGGCAGGTAATAAGCGGGAATCTGGGCTCGAGTGTTGAGAGTAGGAGCATAGCGGACCTACCTTATTTAGTTTCCCCAATGTTTGGATGATTTTGGAACTTGTGTTGGATGTTTGGGATTTATGTTGGATATTTTACTTCATTCTATTTTCCTTTAGACTTATGATCGGATTTTGGTAATTTTTAAGTCTTGATGTTCATGACTTATGTTATTTATGAAGTCTTCCGCTTGCGTATTATTCTTTGTATGTTCTGATATGTCACCATAATGTGATACTTTAGCCCTTCTCGGGTTGGGGTGTTACAACTATACCCTCTTTAACCATAAAGTGACACTTCTCCCAATTCAGAACTAGGTTGGTGTCTTCACACCTTTGGAGCACTTGTTCTAAATGGGATAGACAAGACGAAAATGAATCACCATACACAGAAAAATCATCCATAAAAACTTCCATTGTCTTCCCGATCATGTTTTGAAATATGGCGGTCATACATCTCTGGAACGTGCCTGGGGCATTGCATAAGCCAAAGGGCATACGTCTATAGGCAAACGTTCCGTAGGGACAAGTAAAAGTGGTTTTTTCTTGATCGGGAGGATCAATGGGAATTTGAAAATAGCCAGAAAAACCATCAAGAAAACAATAAAATTCATTTCCTGCAAGTCGTTCAATCATCTGATCCATGAAAGGAAGAGGAAAATGGTCTTTTCGAGTTGCTTCATTGAGCTTTCGATAGTCGATGCACACTCTCCAACCGGTTACGAGACGTGTTGGAATAAGCTCATCATCATCATTCGTAACGACAGTAATCGAATTTAACGAGCTATAATAATACTTGATTATAATTCAGTCGTAGATCCGTCGAGGAGGGATAGTTCCATTTTCCGCTTGCTTTCTGTGGTTGTTATTTGCTTTGCATATAGTACAGATATTCTATCCCTTCCAGTCAGGGCTTTCATGACTTTCACCTTGACTTTACTATGATCCCTTATTGATATGATTCGTTTGATATGAGCCTTGCCATGAGTTCCTCTGAGTATCTGATTGCTGCTATCCACTTTGATTATGATTCATGGATACTAATTAATTATGAGACTCATTATATTATGCGCTGGAGCATTCTCTGTTATCTCGGGAGCACTGAGGATAGCTTCTTTGTTTGTCTGATATGTTCTGCTTCCGTATGCCCGAGTTTACCAACTTCACTCATGGAGTACCGAGGGCGTGTCATCGAGGCACCGATGGCATGGACATATAAATGGCGCGTGTGGATTATCCCCCGCGTCCCCGGTCTCTTTATATGTTGCAGTGACACTTGGCCACTTTGTTATATGCATGATGCTTTCACCAACCTCATTCCAACAAACAGGAGCCCGGCCTACACTTTTCTGACCGAGGTGGGACGAGGCACGTGCATCGAGAAACGGATGCCTCCATACGGTATTTTAATGACATCGTATGCCATGCCATCTGTTATGTTAGTAATTGCATGATATAACGACGATTTCTATGGTTCCTATATACACGAGGAATGGCTATCATATCCCCTACCATGTCTACCCTCGTCCCACCTCTCTGAGTAACAGCATTCAGCGAGACCGTTCGTCACACCCATCTATCCTTCCAAAACCTACCCCTATGAATGGACCGGTCTGAGAAATGGAGTGCTAGTTGTGGACTGAAGACCTATTCAGTGCTCTGACTGCCCTGAGTCGCCGCGTCTCTGGCTGTGGATGGAGTAATAGCCCTTACTTAAACCTATTCGAGTAGCTGCGGTAGACAAGCAGTTTTTATCTCTCCTTGAATATGGTGGCTCTTATGATTTCTATATGTCAGACTATCTTCCTAAGAATCTGATTTACGCAGAATTATAACATATCTATGGATCATATCTCTCGGGATTATTAGTTTCATTCAATATTGATTTTAATAGGCAGCTGGAGCACATTAGCTCATTCTTATGACCTATGTCTTATCTCGCGTGTTTATATGCTCCGTAATTTACAAACTATTCTCTTGTCTGAAAAAGATCCGAGCTCAGATAATTGAGTCTGGTACCACACTCAGCACGAATTTTTAAATTCCTTCATAGTCTCGCCACAATAGCATATATACCATATGCGAGGCGCAGGATATATAAGAGGGCGGTTTTAAATCTGGCACGATCGACGAAAGTCTCATCTCCGAGAGAAAGTTATTATGGAGTCAGGCTATTACGCTTGCACAGATACGCTAACGAGAGTGCGCGCCTATGATTATTGCGCGGTAGGAATCTGTAGGAAAAACTCCATGAGATGATCTTGGTGCGCCACTTTCCTATAGGTATAGTCGATCTTATATGCCTGATAGCGGAAGATCACTAGGTTACCGTATCTGTCCATGTTTCTAAAACTTCTTAACCTATTGATCGCTGAATTTCATTGGTCAAATATCACTTAAGCCCTATGCATGATTCTATGACTTTTATATCAGTCGCCACAATCCTAGTGAACAATTCTATCCCACTGCTCTACGCAGAATAATGTTGCTTATCATCTTTGATATATGTCTGATATGCACCATAATTGTTTCCGTACTTTAAAGCCTCATTTCTTTACACGGTTTGTTGGAGTTAGAACCGGAGGTGTTTGAAATCTATATCTAGTAGGAGCGACTCATAGGAGAACCAATTATTCTTTGATGTAACTGTACACTTCGTACTATCCAAAAACATCCTCACAGAAACGAAGGAGATGAGGTGTCATTTCACCACTACCCTTTATGGAACACACATAAATTCTTGATCTCACACACATAGACCAAAAACAGACTCCAATCAAGCGACGAAAATAATCAAACTGGATACGCAACCAAACTTCTAGAGCGATCAGGAAACTATGATTCCCTTAACAGATACTCTCACCAATTCTCTCTTTCTATTATATATATGCGTCGCTGAGCCAAACATCCGCCCCATCCAACTCAGGGTCATCGTTTCTGACGATTCGTTCTATTTATAGCATAATGCAATTACTGCTCATAGTGGCAAAGTTGATCCGACGTCCGTAGGTACAAGTAAAAGTGGTTTCAGTGTGTTATCGTCAGAGCAGATTAGTGAATGGTGTATGTAGAACTTCGACCTTTAGCTAGGGAGCGATCAAGGGATGATTGAAAAGATATGCACAGAAAAAACGCATCACACGAAAAACAATAAAATCTATCCTGGTGCAAAAGTCGATCCAAATCATTCAACCTGATCAATGATCCTACACAAGGAAGACAACAGTAAACTCCACATATCCATCTCTGTCTCTACTAGTTAACTTTCTCATTGAGCTTTCATTAGTCGATGCACACTCTCCAACTGCCATGAGGTACGAAGAACGTGTTGGAATTAAGCTCAATTCTAGGCTCTAACAATCCTCAAGCGTAATATGCAATCACACTTCATTTTTCCAACCCTTCTTTTGGCATCCAGCGGACCCCGGAACTTCGCCTAACCCATCGATGCTGACATTCAAAGAGCAGAGTTTCTGCTACAACATGCGCTGTAAATACAACTCCCAGCGTCGAGGTCACAATGTGAGGTACTTCAATTCTTATTCACATCATGAATTTTGGCGTCTAAACTCGTCTTTGTTGTTTGGGATTGAACAGCCTGTAAGCATCGTTATCAGAGTTAGTTAGGCAATCATAATTCCTTCTATAAGTGAGTTGTACAAAAAACGAGGGTCTATGCCTTTACGCGCGACCAACGCCTAATAC
This sequence comes from Artemisia annua, assembly GCA_014162995.1. Taxonomy (NCBI): domain Eukaryota; kingdom Viridiplantae; phylum Streptophyta; class Magnoliopsida; order Asterales; family Asteraceae; genus Artemisia; species Artemisia annua. Next base: position 8,534 of record LBNU01031324.1, on the reverse strand, counting down.
GCCATGCGATGGCGCACTCACATGTCTTTGACTTATTTCTAGCGCGCATTCTCGCGAGAGCGAGTCGCGTTACTACTCTGCATTTTTTTTTAACTTCTTAAGGCTTTTATGGTCGTATTAGTGAAGTTATGAGAAATACATGTTGACAGGTATCATAGTATCTGTCCGGCTATCCTTCTAAAAATATGACGTATGATAATACGAACAGACCAGAAGGTACGGTCTATATCTTAAGAGTGCAATAAACAACCACAGCCGCCAACATGCTCATAATCAGTGTGCATAGTATACTATCCTCATAAGTGTTTCTCATACCTGAGTACAGAGTAGTCCATTCACTTCGTTTGACCTTCTTCAACAATAAGTTCCTTTTTGGAGGAGAGGTGAAAAAGTTCCTCATTCAAAAGTGTTCAAGCAAAAGGAACTGTCCCCTTTGACTGCACTAGGACTAATCCCCTTAACTATACCCCAATGCGGCCTGCAATTATCTTGCGGAGAGACACACGGAATCCACTAAAGCGACATATGATTTTACTTAGGTATAGTCACAATCGCGAGCTATAAATAAATAATTCTATGATAATCCACTCTCCTTTTCAAAGAGGACGTGAGAACCAGGACCAGGACCTCCTTTACGAGATATTGATAGAGCAGCAAAGCTAATCTCATCTTTAGTTCCTAAAACTTTGTCCCTTTCATCCAGTCCACACAAAACTTCTCACCTTTCCGCATGAGCTTCGTCACGCTTAAAAGCTAAGCTGTGGAGACATAACTCCTTCTTACAAATCTCCGGAATGTGAACAGGAAAGCGTGAACACGAAGTGCAGTCCCAGAATACTCGCCTAAAACCTCTCATGCACATGTCGGTAAGGATATGTCTCTGTTAGAGACCATAATCATCATTATAGGTATGGTATGGATATAGTAGTAATATGATATGATGATGTAGTATAGATAGTGGTTGTTTGTTGTGATATGCTGCGGATTCCCACGAAACCTATTAGCCGAGGTTATTTTACTCCATGGTAATTGCTCCACTTCTGGGGCCAATACTCCAACTCATAAATAGGCCCACCTCAACAAACTGCCTCCACTCACACACAAGGGATACATTCCATATAGGAAAACTTTGCTGTTTACTTTATTTGTAGCACAGGGATTCACTGCTCTGCGGGGTCGGGATCACGGAATTACTGCGTTTAAATCGCAAGAATTCCCCGCAACAAGGAACTTCGGTGACCCACCCGCACAGCTACGCAAATGTTGTTCATGCCTTCCATCTCTCATGTCTTTGAATAATCTACACGCAAAATATCATCAATTCATTCGAAATTCACCTGATGGACAAACTTGTCAAGACCTATTCATGGAACACCCCGATTCCATTAAGTCCGATGACACACAGCTGGACAGCATTAGTCAACCCAAACGGCATCACAAGAAACTCATACATGACCGTTACCGAGTGTCGGAATGCATGCTCTCAGGAAACATCTTGTTCCTTCACCCGTAGGCTTCATGCGTATCCGGATCTTAGATCGGATTTTTGGAACAAGAATTGGCCTCCCTGGAAGATTGTCGAACAGGATCATTCAATCGAGCAAGAGGATAACGGGTTGCGAATAGTAATGCCGGTTTATTGGCTCCACGGGTACGTTAGTCAATACACAATCTCATGCTACCCGTCCTTCTTTTTTCACAAATAATACCGGAGCCACCCCACGGCGAAACGCCTAGGACGAATGAAACCATTGTTAAGAAGCTTCCTGAAGTTGCTCCTCTTAACTCTTATCAATCTCGATAGGCGCCATATTACGGATAAGGAGCTTGGAGATAGGTTCAGCACCCGGAATAAGATCCAATACTGAATTCAACTTCCCGTCGCTGGTTCGCATACCCGGCAATTCCATCTCGTGGGAAAAAACATCGAAATCACAAACAACCCGGCTGAGTTTCTACTACGAGGACCATCAAGAGACAGTATCCGTTATCTAGACCTGCCAAAAAAGAAAAACCCTCACAACCAATGATTAAGGTAGTGTGCCGAGCCTTAAGAGCAGACGATAACTTTAATACGACTGTTACCAGTTGGAGCAGAGACCTCTGAAATAGACAAATTCCGGAGTACAAGAAGATCACCAAATATACCCTTACCTTAGTCTCATGACAATCAATAGTCAGGCGCCGGATGCTCGCGACAACCAATCCACATACCCAGAATAATATCGAAGTCGCACATGTCCAGGAGGAAAGCAGATTAGCGGGGTCGAATTTTATCATTCAACTCGAAGTTGGACAATCTTGGGTCCACTCCATGATTGTGATGATTATACAATTTTTCATCTGGAATAGAGATAGAAAGAAATTTTCTAGTGGTCGTGATTGGACCTTATTTCATTATGATTAGCATGAAATGTTTTACGAGATAATCTGAGTTGTGCTAGCTCCCGTATCAAATGAATGTACTTAAATGCTGAGCATCAAAATAAATTTCTTCTCTCT
>LBNU01031320.1:11271-27218 GCA_014162995.1 Artemisia annua | reverse complement strand
TATCATGTTAACTTCCTTTTACCACTCAGCTTTTTAAGTCTTCGAAAGTCGAAACAATCGCGCACTAGATCTACAAAGTCAATGGTGATCACTTGATAAATAAGTAACGTCATATTTTAAAGCTTTATATTAAAGGCCTCTTTTAAATGTTGCTTGCAAACATCGTTGCTCACAAGCCCACTAATAAGTGATTGGATACAGCATCAAGATTGTCTTGCAAGGTTACATGAAAGGTATAATGATCACTTTTAGTTTTATTTTATACTCCGTACAAATTAATTCATGTATATGATACTATCGAAAATGCATTTAGTCACTTTTAAATGTATCTTGAAAATTTCAAACTAAAATTACACTTAATTTGCATGTATATATATACTTTTTCAAGAAAAGAAAATGATGGTATCAAGATAAATCAAACATTTATTTCATGGAAAATATACGTATATGAATCGTGCCTTGGTATTCAAGTTGAAAACCAACATTTTCTAGTTATCACACATGATCTCCGAAAGCAACAAGACGACCCTGTTATTCAACGCTTCTTTTCGTGTACTTATAAATTAATCGTTTTGATCGTTACCCAACCCAAATTTTGTTACACAACTTTTTCGTAGGCATATCGTATATGCACTATGAAGTCGGTTTGTATTTTTGTGGATGAGAGGAGAATAGATGGTTGTGATTTGTGAACCAACGATGGTGTATTGATAAAATGAAATGAATGCCCACAGGCACATGTTCTATAGATTAAAAGTGGTCCATGTTGCATTATGTCTATATTGTAATGTTAAGAAAACTTGAGAATTGGAGCAAACTCTATGTATTTGCTCTATTTTATGCACTGGTCCCATATGGTTTGGGATTGTTACTTGCATTTAGGAGTTAACATAGTAAGTGATAAAGAAGTTTATATCTACTAGTCACCTCATATTAAACTGCCAATTCAAGCTATGTGATATATGAGGGTGGGCGTATTGATAACCTTCATCTATTTCAGCGTTACATCAACTTTTCATTACATTATTTAACCAACCACCTAACAGCTGTAGTGATAACCATCTAACCAAACACATAAAAATACATCGCTTTATACAAACATATACCAGAATATACCATAGACACAAACTCCAATTTCCCTCCTTCGAGCGCCAAGGAGGAGCTCTGTCATGTTTGAAGCAATACCTTCACGTGTGAAGTAATAGCATCGTAACACCTGGTCTTAGAATCGATTTCGAATCAAAACAAAACATGTTCAAATGTTAAATGCATTGACACTTGTTTATTAGCCAAGAGCCCAAGATGATCAAATTAGTGTTGGTTCTGAAATTTTTTGTTTTTACTTAGTTTATTTAAGAGACGGACTTAATAGTTAAACTTTGAGAGCCTACTTAACTCATTTAATACTTACACTTTGTTCTAGAGTTATAGTTTGAGGGGAAAGAAAAAAAAAAATGTTTTTGTGTTCTAGAGGCTTTTTAGAAAGGGATAATGAATCTGAAAGGTCATCTTATTTTTCGGACGAAAGGAAACCTTAATACACGCATGTTGTATTATATCTTCCCAATATTTTTCTTGTTTTGAAATCGCAAAACATTGCCACATTGACAAGAGCCATCTACTACATATTTATAGAATGTTAGGCTGGGTGTAGTGGTATAAAGTCGACCGGGCCCGAGCCTATGTGGCAGACCTTCGATGCGTTCCACCCTTGTACACAACCCACCATCAGATGCGTCGCATGAGGGAGAAATGGATGAATCGGTCACATATACGACCGACTTGAAAGGAAGAAGGGACGAGTGTTTGTGTGTGTGCGGGTGTTTTTAGTTTTTTTTTATATGTTTTTAGTGGTGTCCTCGGTTTTTTGTGGCAATGAGGATGTCGATCTCTTGACAGCCGTCTTAAGAAATGAAGAAACAAAGAACACATACTCATTGTTACACTACCAGCTTTTTATAGACGATATTTCCCACCTAAAAGAGAGAGTTTTGAAGCTTCACTTGTATCACATGACACACATGATATATAGGTGAGACTGATGTGACGTGTTGGGGTTATTTTTGTCAAGAACGACTCCGTTAAAGGCTTTTACTCAAGTTCCAACAAGGACATTTAGAAATTGACCATTACTTTGTTGACGTGTTAGCGATAGTTTACAAACCTCATCAACATTCTTTCAATGTACATTAATTTGTGCAAATTCTTTTACCATGTTGTTTTGGGTTAGTTTGTGTCGTTTGACACTGGTCACAAATTCTACGCTAAACTGAGTTGTTTGATTATAAGGTTGATTATGACATGTTCTTGCCTGGGAATGTTTTCGAGCTTCATCTTCATTTTTCCATTAACACAAGTTGGTCGATTTATTTGTAGGCTTGAGCCACTACGTCATTGATACAGAACACCTGAATCACTCGATATGAAAAGTTGGTTGTCAATCGCTGACACATCAACAAAGAGTTGCTTATTATGGTGTTTTATTTTCTACGAATTGAACATCAATATAGGAAGGACCATATTCCGACATCCAACATGAAAAAATATGATATACCAATAACAATTGTTTGAACACAGTCTCACATAAATAGTCTAATTTGCAACTCAGAAAAGAGAAACGGGATGACTCAAAGCCTCCACCTTTGCTCTTCAGTACATTCGAAATACTAAAAGGATCAATTTACCAAGACTAAAAGTCGATAATTGGTTCCCCAATTTTGAGATTACGCTCCAAAGTCCACGGCAAGTTGAAGAGTTTTGCCGTGACAAACTTGAAGATTTTATTCACATTTATGTTGTAAGACGCGCTCGAGAAGAACAAGGTAGCGTTGATGGCCTTGGCGTATGCTCTTGCCTGCAATTTAAAGAAATGAAACATGTAGAATACAGAGTTATAAGCAACTCCTTATTTGCAAGTAGTTGGGTTAAACAAGTTACTGTAATATTTTCTTTGGCAAGAAAGGTTTTCAAATCATCACTCTTTGGCAAATAGGTTAGTATCATTGATGCAAGAACATGATCATGACAAAAAGAAGTATTTATGTGTCACAATACTAACATTTGACGTGCTCATTTTTTCATATCTAACAAAATTTTCGTCTTTACAAACACATATGAGGTGCGGTTTATGGAGAAGAATCGCAGCTGGCTTAACAGTTAACATGAATCCCCACTTACGATTATGCCGAACCAACATTTTTGTAAAAAAAAAACATAAGAAATAAACTTAAAATAACAATGCTCATTAAATCAAAGAAAGAAAAACAATAAAACTTTGAAAATATTCATAGTAGTAAAGATAAAAAGTGAAAAAGTTACCTCACTTGAAATAGTCCATTGCATATCAATCGGGTATTCAATGAAATCATCAAACTTGCTACCAACCATAACCGGAATTGCCGTCTAAAATCAATCACATAATCATAGCAAATTAATTTAAAAATCATTTTCCATATATTTTTTAATGAAATAATTTGGCATATACTCACTTGATTATATTTCCTTGCTTGTTGATACCAATTAATTACACTGAAATAATAATTAGAACAAAAAACAAGATATATCAATCATCAATTTTAAAAAACCATAAAAACATGAAAGAAATTCTTTGAACACCATACCTATTCAATGTACAACGGCTCGTTAGATCAAACATGAACAACATTGCAACAGAGTCTTTACAAGCTTCACGAATTCCTTTCGTGCAATCACCATCATCTACAATAAAAACTATTAATTTTCATTAATGGCAATATAATATCAACGTTACGTGACATACATGATACATTACATCAAACGTTCATAGAATTTTAGCAAGTGCATTGCTTGTAAAATTATTAATTGTCCTACACATGTAAAATTTGTTAAACTTTCTATAGATGTAACACATTATGTAAATTCAACGATTCTATACAAGAAAATGTCCATGCATCAAACCTAATGCTTCACTTGCATAAAACACAAAACATGTAAATATAAGTTCTCATGAAATGCACATTCATAAAATAGAACACTTTGCATCAAACAAAACATTTATTAAAAGTACTTTTTGTAGAACAAAACATTAATAAATCATAAATGTACATTTTTGTAAACATGTAGCATCCAAAAAATGATGGTAAACAATGGGACATAAATTACTGATTTTTACCTAGAGAAAAAGCATCACCACCAACTTCCCAAATACTGTAAAAAATCCTAGCACCTTTAACAGTTAAAACTTTATCCACCGGAGTCATCACTTCCGTCACCTTTTCTTGTTTTCCATCTTTTCCAACATACTTCTCCTACAAAAAAAATAAAAATAAAAATAAAAATCGACACTTCATTATTCAAAAAACTAAAACATGGGTATTATTCACCTAATCACAATCTCAAAAGGGTATTTTTCAAAAATTAAAAAAACCAAAAAAAAGTTATAAAAAAAGAAAACTAAAAACTAACCAAAAAGCTTGTTTTTCCAATATGGTTATCACCCAAAAGACTTATTTTCAAAGCAACCAAATCATCAGAAGAAGCATCTTTATTATTGAAATGATCACACTCGCCGGAGGTCATCGTGAAGCGGCGGCTGACGGTGGCGGTGTTGCCGGAATCTTGTATTTGATGGTACTGAATTGGTTTAGTGACACAACAAGAAATAATTTTGTCGCAAAGAGATGTGATCCTGTAACGGAATGTGGTAGTGTGTTTTTTGATTGTTTTTTTGAGCTTCGAACGTAATATTTTTCTTAAAAAAAGGGTCATTTTTTAAAAATGATGGAAAGTGAAATATTTTGGGAAATAAATAAAATGGAGTGACGGGCTTTTTTTACAGGAATTTGGATATTTTCTACTTTTTAGTTTTCGTCATAAATTAAAGAACTTTTAAGACGATTCACCTTTTATGGATTTAAACAGAAGGACGTTGCGGCGGGGTTTTGCACCAAATTTCACAAACTCTTTTTAACCTCGATATGTCATTGTTCGATTAAAGTTTCGGGCTCCTTTTCTTCGTAATATTGCGGCATATTCGGTTATATGTTTATTATTAAAACATTGCTAGATATCTAGGTTTTTCCGTAAAAGAAATATATGCTAAATTTTATTATTATTTTTATTTTTTTTTAATAAAAGCGCACGTATGTTAAAAGTATATTTATGTTAGATTTTTTTTATTTATTTTATTTTTTTATTTTATTTTTTGTTGTAATGAGGAGGCATTTTTAGCAGTGTAAATCGTTAGATATTTGTTAAATTTTTGGTAAATAAACTTTGCTATGTAAACAAAAGAATCACATATAAACTTTTATAGTGTTGTACGTCTTTGGCCCTTATAGTTTTAAAAAAGTTAAGGATAATTTTTAAAGTTATTTGATAAGTTAACGGTGCATTTTGAAAATTATTTTATTTAAAAACTATACACATATTAAATTTCAACTTTTTTTATAAAAATGTATGCACGTCAAAAGCATATCAATATTGGGCTTGTTTTGTTCGTTATCGAAAGATATATTTGGCAGTAATTTTTTAATTCAAGAAACGCTAGACATTTGTTAAATATTTGGTAAATAAAGTTTGTTGTATAAAAAAGTTGTAAATATTAGTAAGTTCAGGGTGTGTTTTGTAATTTTTTATTATTATTATTTTTTATTTTTTTATTTTTAATAGCAATGCATCAGCTTTCATCCAGAGGCACAAAGAAGTAAGATAATCCATGAAGAAACAATTTTATATTACGCTCCCTCCTTTTTTTATTATTACCGGACAAATAATTTTAAGCATGAACCAATAAGGAACACGATGTGGAGCTCGCGCCGTCCGGTCGCGTTTTGCCGGAAAACACCAGCCTTGGCGCTGGGTACGGAAGGCTCTTATAATAAACATTTGCAATATTATATTTGGAAATTATTTTTTTATGCTGGCACGGAGTTCGAATTCCCCTCCTATAGTATATAGAGGGAATTCGTCTGATTTCGCAAAAGTTGGTTCGACGGATAACTTTAAACTAGAATTCATTTTTACACTTCGAGCTGATCTAGCAGCTAAACATAAATCTATAAAATTGTCATAAATGCCCATGAATAACCCGGTGGAGTCGCATAAATCTAAGTTAAATCTAGTATTCGTAACATGCACATAAAAAATATCACGGAGCATCCACGTAAACCTCTTTTATACTTGATCAAAATGTTTTTCTGTAAATTAAACTATACAAATACTTGGTAGTTGTAACTTATAACTAGTCATGTTTAAGACTATAACTCTATAAGTATTAATAATTGTTATGACGCATGATGTTAACGATCTAAACAGAAGAAAAGGCGCCATGCCATGCTATGCCATGTCATACGTGTAAGGATTTATATATCAAATTACAAGCAACAAAAACTCCTCAAGTTAGTCACTTATAAACATAAAGAGAAGATAAATTTCTCCAATGGTATATATTTGGTCTTATCCAAAACATTAAGAGGAGAAGAATCAAGAGTCAAATAAATTAAAGGTAGCATCTACACGTATATATGGTTTACAAATCACAAACAATGAGCAGGGATGACAATCAACAAGAAAAAACTCATAACTCGTTGGTACCCGTATCGTGATGGGTGGGTAACATTGTTATTTTTTACTCACGGGTGGGTTGTGGGTGAAAATATAAACCCACCAACGGGTGGTGTGTGGGTGGCGTGTAATGTATACCCATTGTGAGTAAACTGTCACACCCGTTTTAAAATGCGTGAGAATATACCTTCCAAAATATCCATGAACCCTTTTTTATTAATTAGATTTACGTTTATTTGTTTACTTAAATATTTGTCAAGTTATTATTCTAGATATATTTAATAGTCAACTAAACCTATCAAACAACAAATCATACTAAACGTCCTTTTTGAAAACCAAGACCATAAAAAGGAATATTCAAATCTATATACTTAATATCTCAATTCTCAAACCAAGTTCGTTTATATTTGGGTTTATGATTTTAATGCACAAATAGTTAAATCTTATGCAATAAATCATGAGCAACAAAAGTAGAATCCTGACTTTTTTCGTATTAATGCTATTAGTAATACTCCCTACGTCCTAAAAAAAGTCTATCTTACTATTAATGTTTATCCCACAATAAAAGTCCAATTTTTATATATGGACAGTAATTATGATGAGTTTTCCTACTTTACCCTTTCTGATTAAAACTTGCATTAATTACCATTTTTTATTTTTATATTAACTATGAAGGTAAAAATGATATTTTATCAATCAAAACTAGCATTAATTACACATATCATAATTTCTACATTTTTTGTTTGTGGTCTTGTGGACTCTCTTTTTGGGACGGAGGGAGTATATGATTAGTGGATAGTTGACTATTGTGTGCATATTTATCAATATGTCGTAACTTACGCACCTTCTAATCAAGTTTGATTTGTGTGTAAATGTTAGGTTTCATAAACCCACTGGTTCACCCGCGTGCAATGGGTACCCGCAGCCGAAGGTATTGACATGGGAAAAAAATTGTATTCGCAAACGGATGACGGGCTAGTAAAAAATCGCGAATGCGGATGACGGATTAAAGGTAGCCCTGCCCATGTTTCATGTTTGCCATCCCTATCAATGAGGGGACAATAAAGTAAGATCGAGGCAAGCTATCATACACTAGACAGTGTCGCCTCTTAATTGTTGTGTTACAATATTGTATGAATAGCAACCATATTCCAACTTGGATAAGAAATTTGTTTGTTGATTCACTTTTTCCCTTGCACATGGCTAATAATATCGTGAGTTTATGACTAAGCCAAAGATATTTTACAAGTATTTGTGTGTGACATGACTAACTGACTATGCCACTGAATTTCGCAGTGTAAGGTTAGGAGGATTTGCTAAGGGTCGATGTGGCCTGTGGGGGTTTCACAAAGGAGTTCAAAGTCGTCGTGGCAGGTCAAGTAATAGTTGAGAGGAGAAGCTAATGCATCGCAATAGTTGAGAAAGGAAGCGAATGTGACGGTATTTAGACAATATTGAAGAAAACAATAAGTTTTATAAACTCAAACAAGAATTCTTCATATCATGCAATATAGTGTTAACGAACGGATACTCTGGTCATTGTCATAGTAAGTCCAGGAGTGGAGTTAAATGTAGATTTTGACGAAACAAACACATTAATCGCACATGGTAGGCAATGTACATTGGATAAAAATAAACTGTATCCTGTTGTTTTGTCGCCATCTCTTAGAGGTGTCTAAAAAGTGACCGAAGGATAACATGTGGATCATTCGACCAAAACGTTTCATATATGTTATGTTATTTATATTTGGTTAACTACTAACATATATACAAATGAGCCAATATTGATTTGTTGTATGGTTTCATACATTGTTCAAAACTTTGGATCTAATTGAGGCCATATTTTAATGTCTAATGATTCTATATTGTCCAATCATCTCTTGAAGTTTCTTATAAATTAAACTCAATTAACTTATACGATGTAAAAATTAGACAAGTGAGTCACGTATGATTCAGTTCTTACAAAATATATTCTTAGTATTTCGGAAAAACATATTATTACATATTATTGACCAAGTTACATCATACTTTTTGAACTTTGAGTCATTATTACGAGCCATTTAAAAAAAATATTATTCAAAACTTTGAGTCACATGTGCTAAGATCCAAAGTCGAGAGGGAAATAGTCCGTCAAACACCAAGGTCCCTAAGCAATCGCTTAGTGGAAAAGAAAGCGATCGAGCGATGACGACCAGGAGTTTGGCTTGGAAGCAGCCGTCTTTTGAAGAAAGCGTAATAGCTCACTGGTCTAGTTCCACGGCCAAACATGTATTATGGCTTGTTTCATACACAAATATTTTCTTAACGAACTATAGAAAATATGAAACACAAAAAGAGATTAAAAACAATAATTTCCAAAGACCCAAACCAAATAACTTTGGGCCCATTCTGTAAAGTGAGTTAAACATTAGACCCAATATATAAACATTAAAGTTTGAAATAGGCATGAAATATAAAACAGCTGCTGTTAAAATAAAATACGGAGTAGATTTTTTACATGTCATAGACCAACTTATATCATATGAGCTTGTGAAGTACAAGAGTTAAATTTTTAACTATATATAATTATATATGATTCAAATTAGCAAAAGAGTATTAGACAATTTTGGTGGTTGTCAATTGGCTATAGAATAGAATAAAATATTTAACTGAACTTCAAACTAAATATTATCATAATAACGAACCAAACCTTAATAGTATAAGTTTGAAATGCAATACTTTTTTAGAGTTTATATTATTACGAATGCTAAGAATTTTTTGTTTGTCATTATTGTTTTTTAAATCACAATACAGTTATCCTTTTATATATGGGATATATGTGAATTATATATATTGACATTGTTAGGCACTTAGACCAAAATAATTTTCGGTAAACATTATTATAATGTTTTGAACGCTGGATATTAAATTGCTTACACTTAGTATAGTATCAATTTACATTAGAGCAAAACATAATAATAAAACCTACAACAGGACTATGAACATTATATCTAAAAGATTCATTCAATTCCGAAATAATAAACGTGCATTATTGGTACATAATACTAAGTCCTAACATCCCACCAAACGGTAGATGTACCTAAAGCAAGTTAATTTAACTTGCAATCGATTTTCTTAATATTCACTTAACTACTATGAATACTCACTGATATTAAATCATGGGCCAAACTAATTAAGTTTCTAACTAAGGTTATAAATAAAACAATATTTTTAAGATCGTTTGTTGGTGTAGATACGTTTATATGAAGTGCTTGTAAAAGAAGACTTGTTTTATACAAGTACGATCATATGTTTATTAGGCGTTCATACTTCATTGAAGCGACAAAAAGTACGATCATAACAATTTACGTTTTTCAAAATGTAAATTCGAAAGTTAATAATTTATACTCCGTATTTCACTAGGTTAATAATATAAAACGCGAGCTCAGCTCGAAACTTATATATATTGTTGCGAGCTAGAGTTTATAAGTCCTTGGCTTGAATTATGGCTCGAATTATTAATGAGCTCTTGTGTCATGAGACATGTAGGTAGGGATAAACCAGACGAGCTTGAGCTACACTTGAACTTGCATATGTATTTGAAACGTTGTTACATATAATTTGAATGCATATTTTCAAGCTATATATTCAAGCCGATGTCAAGTCATCTCGAGCTAGTGTTATGAAGGCTCGTCAAGTATAGTTTTCGAGCCAAGCTCGGCTTTCTTTCGGCCCTACCAATTAATAAGATTAGGCAAAAGCTTTATTTCTTTACTTAGAACCGTAAAGCAAAAGTAAAAGAAAAATAATCCTATATATTAGCTTGTGCAAGTATAGTAGTGCTCAAAAGAAAACTCATTTGCTTGCCAAAACAAACTCTATCAACTTTGTCCTCCCACTTCGTCCACCACCACGAGCGCCATCTCCCACCGTCTGTCTAAAATGGGAAACTGCTTGAAACCAATGATGACATCACGAGAATCCCATGTACAAAACAAACTAGAAGAAACCAAACCTTTAGTAACTCCCGCACTGCATGAAAAGGTTGTACTCAGCAGTGATGAATGCCACAAGAAAAAGAAGAAAGTGCGGTTCAATTTAGAAGCAGACAATCCCACAGCTGAAGCAACCATAATGGAAACAACTAACAAACCTACAACAATGAAGAAAAGTGTGAGAGTGAAGGTGGTGTTGACACAATCTGAGTTAAAGAAAATCTTGAGTAGGGCCACTATATACCACCCTCCTCCACCGATGAAGCTGCCACCATCAGTTTCTTCTGTTGATTTGTTTTCGGGTCAAATAATGGTGAAGTGTAGAAGAAGTAGAAGTTCATCGCTGATGTGCAAATGTAAATGTGGTTGGAATCCTGCTTTACAAACTATACCTGAATTGGGACATTATTAAATGATCAAGTGCTTATCAAGATATTCTACTTGTTTTACTGATCGATTATTGTAACATCATAAGAATTTATGAATTAATATGGCAGCGTGGTTTGCATACAATAGTGAAAATTAGTTACAAAATGCAAGTACATTACTATCACTGATAATTTTTGCATGTTACTATAAATTATCATATATTTCTATGCACAACCATAATCATATTAGTTACATGTATCTTCAGTTCTTAAAAAACTGCATGTATCATTAAGACTATTTTGATATTTATTGTGTATAGTTTTTTCGATTAATCATTTTTCATTATAATATTTGTGTATAGTTTTTTTCAGTCTTTACTGTGTATAGTTTCTTTGATGAATCATTTTTCATTATCGTGTATAGTGTTGTTTGATCTTTAAGAATATTTTTGTCATCGTTTTGGGACAGTGGGAGTATAACATTTGTATTATCATGTTCATATTCATCTAATCTAATTGTACTGGTGAATTCTATATCAATNTTGTAACATCATAAGAATTTATGAATTAATATGGCAGCGTGCTTGCATACAATAGTGAAGAGTGGTAACATAATGCAAGTACGTTACTAATACTGATAATTTTTGCATGTTACTATAATTAATCTGTAAAAGATATAAAATATCATACTACTACGCAACAACCATAATCATATTAGTTACATGTATCTTCAGTTCTTAAAAAACTACATGTATCATTAAGACTATTTTGATACTACGTATTTATTGTGTATAGTTTTTTTGGTTAATCATTTTTCATTATAACATTTGTGTACAGTTTTTTTCAATCTTTACTGTGGTATAGTTTCTTTGATGAATCATTTTTCATCATCGTGTATAGTGTTGTTTGATCTTTAAGAATATTTTTGTCATCGTTTCGGGACAGTGGGACATTTGTATTATCATGTTCATATTCATCTAATCTACGTAGTAACTGTATTGGTGAATTCTATATCAATGGGATATTGTACTTCTTTTATAAAGAGTTTCGGCATGTGAGCATATGGTGTCGAGAAGTGATAAAACATAGTGAGAATTGAACATGAAGTTTCATCAGTCAACAGTTAAATTTTTTTAATTGGGTGGAGATCGAGCCGGTTATGACTAGCTATGTTTGCATTATACAACAAGTTTTTGCTTCAATCTTTTAGATATTCCTTTCTCAGGAATCACTTGATCAATATTTTATGTACATATATCCAATAATGTTTATAACTGAAAAGGTAAGTGAAGCATGTTCTGGAGCCCCTTTTTTACGAAGACGAAGAAAAACACACTGCAGCTCAGCAAGAAGAAATTCAATGTTTTGTTGAAACTTACAGAACCATGGAAGGAAAAAACGTTATGTAAATCAAGGATATGACTAGTAAGAAAAGGCTTTTGAAAAAGTGAATCCGATATTCAATTCACAAATATTGCTATTTAGCTTTTAAAACATGGTTTCACTAGTTCAGATCTTGTTTTATTTTCCTGGCCTTCACTCATCTACTTGCTATTTATTTGTCAAAGGACAAGAAGTTTACATTGCAGGTTAATATTTAAGTTAATGTTTATCTCAAACATGATTTACTCAGTGCATGAGTGCATGATGGCTTAGTTTTAATGTAATCACAACGCAGTTTAATGGTTTCGTAAGTCCTATGATAGGTTTGGGTCAGGTGTGGTTTTTATCAATCAATATACTTTGAAGTTATTTACTACTACTAGTAGTAACAAACTAAAAACAAATTGTCTGGAAGCAGTCCCTTTACCCTCGGGTAGGGGTGTGACTGTCTACATCTCACCTCCCCATACTCCGCTTCAACGAGATTGGGTATTTAAAGTCATTTACTAGTAACAAACTAAAAATAGATTGAAAGACGGACATGTAGATTCTATCTTTATCTCCGAGTTCGATTATTTTTGGGTACCATCAATCTTTGTTGCAGAGAGCATACGTGCTATGGAGGAAAAAAGACTTATGACTTATTAGAATTTGACTTCTAGAGTACAAACTTATAACCTTGTAAGTTTAATAAGTTAAGATACATTTTTGTTAAAAAAAGAGAAGAAAAGAGAAAAGAAAGTTTTGAAGTATGAGCATTTAAAAGTCATCCCACATTGTTTGAAATAGGAAAGTTAAAGGAAGGGGGAGCTTTATAAACTAAGAAATAACCATAACAAGTTTAGGTACTTTCCTAGAAGCAACAAGTTTAAGAAAAGTATGTTAAACTGTTCTTGATGTGGATGAAGAAGAGTTGCTCAAAATGTATTTTTAATGAAACAAGACTTCACGGTTCAGTTTATTTAATAATGAATACATCAACTATTTATAATTTTTGCAAGTGGCCAAAAGCGATTTAACCCAACTCACTTGAGCATATATAGCCAAGTAGCCAACCGCGTATTTGCTACCCTACCATCAACAACCAAGTCTTTTGTCGTAACAACATTTTGAAAAACACGTAATTAAGAGAACAAACCAAGCAATTTCATTGAAATATACGTAACAGACAAACATGACAATTTGCACAAAATAATTAAATTGCTTCGAATTTCTTTGCGTCAATCATGAGTTTAAATACATGAAATTGAAGGGCTATCCAATAGGCAGCAACATGCATTTGGCGTCAATAGAAACAAACAAACGTGTAGGTCCTCTGGTACAGCCATCAAATTTGAAAGAAAAATAATAATAGTATTTAAATTTATATAAATAGGTTGTATCTTAAACTCATTTTTCTTCACAACTTTCATATCTTATCAATCAAAGTTTGAACACACTTGTTTTTGCAAAGGAGAGGATCATAAAGAAAGCAATCTCACAGGTATGTTCTTATAAATGTTCATTTTCGCACATTATATACTGCTTATTATATTATGTTTGCTTTGCTTCTATGCGATCTATTGTTTTCTGTTGCTTGTTTATATTATAGCAATTCTTAAATGATAAAAATACGCTATATCCCTTCATCATTACACGAGTGAATTAAGTAAAACCCAACTCCATGTTGTCATGTATATTGCTGGATACATAGGTCTATATATAGGAGGATGATACGTTTATAAAAATAGGCTATTTGTTTACTAAACGAGAGTAGTGATGTTCCTTTTCAGTTGTGGTTGTTTATATGAAAAGAAATCATACTAGTTGATCTTGACTAACAGTTATCATTATTAGCCGAACCAAGATTAAAAGTGACCGGTTGCAATAAAGAGTTTAAACTCTTAGTATAAGAGAAAAAAAATAAACAAAAACTACGATTTTAATTGAAAGATTGAGTTTAATATAAATTGAGTTTATTTTTCGCCTACTAAGAGATCAATAAAGCAAGTTTTAGAAACACAATTCTTTTTGGTCCGATTGCAATTAAGAAATTTTGGGATTTTTTTGCCAAAATTAACATCACAAATTCAATCAAAATTTCATCGATGTCCTATAAAACACTACGGGACTCACTAATTCCGCAACTGGATGTCATAACTTAGTTTAATTGCTCATTATTTAGCGTTCAAACTTGTCAAGATAAAGACAGGAAAAGATACAGTAAGTAACTAAGTATTGATTGACACAGGGTTTGTCATATTGTACCACTATAAACTTGAAAAAAAATAAATAAATAAATAAATAAAATAAAAAAAATAAAAAAACAAAAACACTTATGTTCTGTTTTATTAGATCATGGTGTTAATTTCTTAAAGTAAGTATTGATTAAAATAGCTTGAAGTACAATTTCTTAAAGTAAGTAGTTTTAGTCTAAAGATTTTGTTATGGAAGAAGCAACACAGGGATACAACAACAAAAATAGCGGAACCAAGTTTTTCATAACGCCCCTTTAATATTTACCTATAATTATCAATAAATAACAAAGTAATTACATGGGTTTACTAATTCACGTAAAATATTTATAATATCGCAATTAACCATTTTCACACTCTTGCATACTTGAACACGTTAGATTATCACAATTCAAACATTTTTGGCTTAATCACACTTTGCATAATTCAATTCATGTCTGACTGACTGATTGACATATACCTTTACACTTCACCATTCTCTAACACATGAGGCTTGGCACGTTTTATTTACGTAACCGTATCCTATTACCACATATAATGCATCCGCACATATTAACAAGCTTACTTCGAACTTTTGCATAAAGTCGACTACGCCTAAAGGGTCCTATTTCATACCATACTCAATATATGAACGCCACTCTTAAGCACTTGACTATTCACGTATAAACTTAACATGTTCATACTCTTGATCAGTTCAATTATTCTCATATCATAAAACCTCCATCCTAGCTTAATCAGGACATGCTTAATCATATTAACTATCCACATTTCATAAGGCATTTCACATAATTTATAACTCGTATAAACATGACACGTTATCATCCTTTTATGCATTTGCTTAACCCATTATAAGCACGTTTAATTGACTACCATCACTTATAAATTCATTTGCTTCATACCGACATATCTACTTCCTTGCAGTAATCTCCATAACACATCCCACACACATAATTTTTACTTTAATCACTAATTCATATAATTAGCTCACCAACACTACAGTAACATTTATAAACATTCATAATTACATATTACTTTGTAAATATATCATGATAATCATGCTAATTTAAATTAATACAAAGTACTCAGTACTTACTTACAACTAAATCTAGTCAACTAAGCATTAAATCTTCATCGGTATTCTTCAACTTTTCTTATACAAGTAATCACTTATCTATACTACATATAAAGCATGAATGACTCTCTCTCCAAAATTTTAAGACTTACAAGAAATTAAGCATGGTTTACAACACTTTAATGCACCCAATTTTCAGAATTACAACAAAGTAAGCATATTGTACAACAAAATAAAGCGCGATGTCATTTTAAGACCAAAATTCTATCGAACAACATTAATGCTATTAAAAACACCCCTTCACCAAAAATTACAACTATTTAAGCACAATGTACAATAGCTGCAACCAATTTTCAGATTTACAACAAAATAA
>LBNU01031318.1:5051-15579 GCA_014162995.1 Artemisia annua | reverse complement strand
GGGCAATATAAATCTTGTCATCTGCCTTATTTGTTCGTTTTAGGGATTTTTAGAAGTTCAGTTGTGATTAAGGTTTTTGTAACATTCAACTATAGCATGAATACATCACCTGTATTAGCAGACCGTAGATTGTTGGGTTTGTGGTCTTATCACGTGATTAAGATCAGTTTGTGAGTTTGGTATGTATAATTGAGGAGTACACATGGCCATTGCCACTTGATTGCACCGGGGTATTGACACTATCTGTGGAGGGTGGTTTTGTCCACAGCGTTCCCTATTATGCTATAGCTATTCAGGCCTATATTTATTATTGTATATGTTTACTTAGCCTAGACTTTGTGCATATATATCTGTTTTGAAGGGGGCGTATGGATGCATCCTAGGTACTTTGTTTCGTTTTGAACTTGGTGAATGGGATATGTGCAATACACTCCATTTCACATTTGGTACAATCGAGCTAGCTACTCTATGTGCAAATTGATATATGATTGTTGGGCATTTCTGTTAGTTCTACTTTTATATGATCTTATTATCTTGTTATCCCTAATGTGATTAAGCTTATGCTTGCTTTATTTCGTTTGCTTAATATGACTCATTTCTTTTCCCTTGAGTGTTTGATATCCATTATCCGTATTTCCTTTGATCATATTCTATGTTTCCATATTCTTGATTTCTATCTCAGCAGATTCGCTTGGACTTATGTCGTATTCACCTTCGTTTCCTTTTTGTTATTAGTTTTCGTTTGTTTATATCTGTTCACTGGGCTTTTTAAGCTCAGCCGCGTTTCTTTTCCCGCGGCAGGTTTTAGAAGAAGATGGGTTATGGGTGAAGAGTGCAAATAGGAGCTTTAGTGAGGACTTTGCTTTCATGACTTCTTAGTGGTTTTGACGAAGACTCTTGATTAGTCATTTGTACCCTATACTGATATTGTATTCTTTTCCATAGAAACTTTTGTAACCTTTTATAACCTTTGTATTCATTTGTATTATATAAGTTAATGCTTGTGTTTGTTCTGATTGACACCATGAATGTGACATTTTAGCCCTTGTCGGGTTGGGGTGTTACAAACTGAGTTCTCAAGTCCATTCATTCGTTAGTTTGGTTTTCTCCTTCGTAGCAGCCAAGTTCAACTCCTTCTAGAGTTGGTTTTCTTCCCCCTCATCTCTATGAGAAAGAGGTGAGGGGGGAGGGGTCATTGTAATCATTCATTTCGTATTTAATCAATAAACGTTTGGTTAAGGGTTAACTTGTGCAATGTTTACTTTTCTGTTGATATAACAAACTGTGGTGTGTGTTCGTCTTCGTGTATCGGTTAATCCGCTCTCTAGATTTCCAGGTTTGTTGTAGGTTTTACAACGAGTGGTATCAAGAGCTTAGGTTCGCGGGTTTTTCTGGTTATCTAGGATCGATCTCGAAGGTTTCTTTGGTGTTCTTGTTCTCTGGAAGGAGCAGAAGGGTGTCTTCTGTTTGGGCTACCAGGGTATCAACAACAAAGGTTTTGGTGTTTAGGTTTCTTGAACATCAAGGAGAAGCAAGACAGTAAAGGTTCTTGGTACTTCGGGTTTTCTTGTCGGGGTTATCGACACGGTTAAGGAAAGCTTAAGGGTTGTTGATTTTCGGTTTAGAATATCGACAGGATGCTGGTGTGTTTGGGTTTGTCGGGTTTTTTGACAAAGAACATAATCAGGTTCTTGATTTTCAGTTTGAAAATTAAGGTTCAAGCATCAAGGTTTTGATCAAGGGTTTTCTTGTATTGAAGTCGACACAAGGTTCTTGAGGTTTCTGGATTCGTTGAAGCTTCAAAGGTGTCGTGGTTGCTGGATTTTGTAATCGACAGGAAGGTTTACTTGGAGGGTTTCGTTTGTCGAGGTTTTGCGGCAAGGTGTAGAAACGTTCAAGGGTTCTTGAGTTTTTGGGTTAAACAAGATTCAAGTTTTTGTCGAGGTTTGCAGACGGTTCGGTTTAGAGGTTTATCTAAATCGAAATTCATCTGAGGTCGACTTTCATTGACGTGTATTTCCTAATTGTTGAAGGTGAAGATATATATCAACAATTGTTAAAAAGAAAGATATTTGCGTCAAAGCATAGGGATGAGTTTTTCATGCAAATTAAATATTGACAAAAAGGTTAATTACTTCAAAGGTTTTTCTTGTTTTCTTTTCTCAAAGGCAGTCGAAGCTTGATGGGTAAATCCAATGGTTTAAAATAAAAATAATAATGAAAAAAAGAAAAAGAAAACGATTTTTATTTTAATTTTTTCTTAAAAAAAACAAGAAAAGATTATTACTTTGAAGGGTCTTTGCACAAGGTACTTTGTTTAATTCCATGTTGTGAGGTCCATATCACAAGGTTATCAGAATATACAAAGGGTTGGAGAAAAGAAAGTTCAAGACTTGTCGAGGTTGCAAGGTTTCTTAGGTTACAAGAAATCTGTTTTGCAAAAATAAAGTACGACAAGGGTTACTTCAAAAAACGTTAGGTACTTTCTTGATTCAATGGTTGTCGATTTGTTGGATGGTTTGATTTCGAGGTTCAATCGATATTTGAGTAAGAAAGGTTTTTGGTTTTTGAAGGATTTCTTGCTTTGATCGATTTCTAAGAAGGTTNACAAGGGTTACTTCAAAAAACGTTAGGTACTTTCTTGATTCAATGGTTGTCGATTTGTTGGATGGTTTGATTTCGAGGTTCAATCGATATTTGAGTAAGAAAGGTTTTTGGTTTTTGAAGGATTTCTTGCTTTGATCGATTTCTAAGAAGGTTTATTCTTAGGGTTATATCGATTAAGCAAGGGGTTTTTACACACTAGTAACTTTACTAGATTGTGGTTTTTGTGTAAGAAAATTCATAAAAGGGATCTTGTGTTTAGGTGATCGGGTCCTACGGGAGATCACCAAGGAGACGACTGCAGCGGGGATTTGGAAAAAGTTAGAGACTTTATACATGACAAAGTCTTTAGCTAATCGTTTGTACTTGAAGAAAAAGTTATATACTTTTCATATGCATCCGAGTAAGAGTTAGTCTGAACATATTGATGAGTTTCGCAGGCTGGTAGGTGACTTAGCGGCTATAGATACTGCTATATCGGATGAAGATCATGTATTATTATTACTCACATCTTTACCATCGTCTTACGGTAATTTCGTGGATACTTTGCTATATGGTCGGAATACTTTGAAGCTAGAAGATGTGGTCGCGACATTTCATTCTAGGGAACTTCAGAAGATGACGGAAGCAAAGGTTGATGGTGGTGAAGGGTTATTTGTGAGGGAAAAATCTGATCAAAGTGATATGTAGCAGGGTAAAGGTAGTGCGTGGTTAAAGTCACAGGGAAGAAGCAGCAGACTCAAGTGTTATATATGTCGGTCTGTGGAGCATTTGAAGAGGGATTGTCCCAGGTATAATCACAAGAAATCTCAAGGTTTTGTCTGGAATAAAGATCAAGTATCCGGTTCTGGAGTTGATGGGTATGACAATGCTGATGTTATGATGGCTATGAGTGTTGAACAACTATTAGACTGGATCATGGATTTAGGGGGCTCATACCATATGACATACAGGAGAGATTACTTGTTTGATTTTGAGGAGTATGACGGTGGTAATGTACTGCTGGGTGATGGCATAGAATANGTATGACAATGCTGATGTTATGATGGCTATGAGTGTTGAACAACTATTAGACTGGATCATGGATTTAGGGGGCTCATACCATATGACATACAGGAGAGATTACTTGTTTGATTTTGAGGAGTATGACGGTGGTAATGTACTGCTGGGTGATGGCATAGAATACCGTATACGGGGGACGGGTAAGGTTCAAGTACAAATGAGGGATGGGTCAAGTTTCGTTTTGGATAACGTCAGGTATGTTCCGGAATTAAGGCGAAACTTGATATCGCTGGGTACTCTTGAAAAAGAGGGTTTTACCGTGAAGATGCAGTCGAGCAAGATCAAGGTTATAAAGGGTTCACTGGTGGTTTTATCAGGAACAAGGAAGGCTAATTGTGTATATACCCTGGACGGTCAGGCAGTGACCGGGAAGACATTGAAGGGTAGGAAGCAATTAGGAGAATCTCAGACTGGGAAGAAGATCAAAACAGGTAATGTTCTTGATTCTTGTAATCAGAGGTCTACACAACAATGTATGAAGAGTGGGGTCGCCAAACATTTGGGTGTTGCAGGGATACAACAGCAGAATGGGTTGGCTAAGAAGACGAACGTGACACTCTTGGCTAAGGTACATTGTTTTCTGATTCAGTCTGGTCTGTCAAAGGTTTTTTGGGCAGAGGATACTACCAAGTCTACATATCTAGTGAATAGGTCACCATCATCAGCGATTGGATTCAAGACGCCTATAGATATGTTAGGGTTTTTTGGTTGGCTTGCTAGTAATAAGCAAGGGATGCTTGAACCGGTTAAGGTCAAGTGCATATTCCTGGGATACCGTAAAGGTATAGTGGGTAATAAGCTTTGGAGGTTTGATGACGTTACTTCAAAGGTAGTGCTTTACAGGAATATGGGTTTCAATGAGAGTGGGGAATACAAGAAAACTTTCATTGGTTCTGGTGTAGGTGTAGGTACAGGTTCAGTGCATGTGTTGCAGGGAGTTGAGTTTGAGGTGGAACCGCTTGGGGATCATACATTTGAGGTGGAACCTCAGGGGAATGTCGGTCAAGTAGCTGGTTCACAAGAAGTACAAACTCAGGATTTGATAGACTATCATTCAGCACGTAATAGGGAGCAACACATAACACGGGAACTAGACAGGTATAGAGAAGACAGTAATGAGGCTGCTTTTGCAGTTGCTGTAGTGGAAAAGATATATACACATGAGTCATTGACTTTCAATTGTGAGGTGATTTCCAAGTGGACGGCTGGATTGAAAGAAGATATGGATACTCGGTCAGATGTGTATGTGCTCAGCAACGGTTGCAGGGAAAGCAGTAACGACAGCGACAACTATTACTGTGAGTATACACCAGGTATGTTCATACATCTATTTCTCTATATATATGGTATGGTTTTTTCTTGCGGATGCAAGGCTGAGATCTGGGTTACCAAGGGTTTGCTGGATAAAGCAAAAGGAAATATACTTGGTATGGAGATCATCAGGGATCAGAGTGGTAATACTCTGAGGGGGTCACAGTCCAAGGTTCACAAGGGAAAGTTGGTACAGACTTTGTTGGAGGGACACTCCATACTGTCGTTGGAGATTAGTCTATCAAGGGACTATGATGTGGAAAAGAATGGTAAGTTGTCATACACATATGCGGTTGGAAGCCGGGAGTATCAGATGGTCTGCACGAGACCTGACATAGCATCTGTAGATGTAGGTATGTTGGATAGGTTCGATCGTGGATTACAGACAGACGTACAGGTTTTTGTGGATTTTGACTACGCTATGGGTAGATCGATCACTGTCATGGGTAGATCAATCACAAAGTACGGGTTTATGATACAAGGATGTGCAAGAAGCTCGAAAGCTATAATGCTGCACATGGAGGGTTTATCAACAACTGAAGCGGCGTATATGACACTTACGGAGGCTGTAAAGGAGGCTATTTGGCTAAAGGGATTCTCTACAGAGTCAGAATTTGAGCCAAGGTTAGTAGCGGGTATTGCTACTAGAGCTTTGACGAAGGCGGTCCCTGGTTCGAGGTTCCAGCACTAGTTGAAGCTACTGCGTGTCGAATATTTCTAATATGATACTAAGGTGGAAATTGTTATATATATTAGTATACATATTAGATTCTTTAGGGGGTTAAGTGGAACTTTGGTTCTTGTTTTAGTCCAAGTAGGATTGTAAGTCGGTTCATGCATTATATAATGCATAAACTGAGTTCTCAAGTCCATTCATTCGTTAGTTTGGTTTTCTCCTTCGTAGCAGCCAAGTTCAACTCCTTCTAGAGTTGGTTTTCTTCCCCCCTCATCTCTATGAGAAAGAGGTGAGGGGGGAGGGGTCATTGTAATCATTCTTTTCGTATTTAATCAATAAACGTTTGGTTAAGGGTTAACTTGTGCAATGTTTACTTTTCTGTTGATATAACAAACTGTGGTGTGTGTTCGTCTTCGAGTATTCGGTTAATCCGCTCTCTAGATTTCCAGGTTTGTTGTAGGTTTTACAACAGAATTCATCGTAAATAGACTCAAATCGGGTAAAACCTTCCAATGTCAAAATGTTCGCGTGATCATTTTAGGATTGTTTCCACTTAGCTGAAACTGAACTTGAAATCTCTAAAATATTAGTGATGATAATCACGAACATTTGCAGCTAGGTTAATTCAAGAATGTTGAGTACTATTTTTATTTCGTGAGTAGTTATGTTCCATTGATAATAAGTAAAGTTTGTTTGGTTCTATTCTAAAAGTTGAAGAACTAGATCCCATTTTAAAACTACTAGTAGTTTCTAAATCTCTTCGGGTGAAATTAGATGAAAAAATTCTCACATTATCTCATGAAAAAACTAGATGGAATCCTCTAGTTACGAAGAAGATGAACATTTTAGTATGACGAGCCGGCAAAGATAGTCTTGCAACAAGATGCAATTTAGACAAGAGGCGTATTGGCTTGCATTCGATTCTCTGCCCAATGTGTGAAGAAGATGTTGAATCACTAGACCTTTGATGGTTGGTGCTCATTGTCTCGTAGCATCTGGAATTTCATTTTCAAATGGTGGGGTTTCTCTCTTTCTGGGGATCTCGATTACAAATGTGTTAGCAATCTTGTTATTCGTTTGAGCACCGAGAAAAAGGGAATGTTTTCGCTATTTCATCTCCAATGCTTTGAAGCAGTTATTTTCACCTCCGTTTGGTATATTTGGAGAAGTAGAAATGACAAGATTTTCCAATTAAAAGAGTCCAACGATTGTGATATCTTTAAGGATGTTCAATCCATATCATTTTGTTGTGAGTAATAGGTGTAAGAAGTTTAGGTTAGATTCGGATATATGGGTGAAAAACCCGGTTTTAGCTATTTCTCCAATCGTGTAATGTTCTTTTGTTGTTTTTTAGCATCTTGCTTGATCTTTATTTTAATAAAATTCCGCCGTTCAAAAAAAAAATAAAAAATAAAATTAATAATAATCATAATAATAATAATAACAATAAATAAATAAATAAATAAATAAATAAATAAATAAACTTTTAATAATGGATCATGCTGTATCCCCATTTCACCCAAATACATGGTAAATTGGCTAGTGATATGATGATATCTTAGCATTGATAGCAAGTTACGAGCTACTCAATAACTTTTTCAATTCTTATATGGGGATAGCTTAGCTATAATTTTTGTAGCCAATTAGCTACAATCCTTTATAAAAAATACACTAGCAATAAATCAGGGATAAAAAAAAATCAAGACCCACAAAAAGAATCAGGGACCCACATTTAAAGCACAAAATTGTAGCCAATTAGCTACAATAAATTGTAGCTAATATATTCCCTTCTTATATATCATTCAGTTAAATACGTTACTTAAGGTATATGCTATTGCATGTCACAACTTGAGTTTAGATGGATCCAACTTATTCTAAACTTAACACATTGTTGTATTCACTTGGTCATAGTATCATACAACTATTCAAGGTCATGTTATATCTTTACAAACTCATCTATATTACATTCTAATCCATGATTTTAGGTTAATTAATGTCACATTACAAAAGCGGAAGCGTGTATAACACATAAGAAATATATCGTTATAACTTATAGAAATCCGAGTAGCCGCGTTCA
Source organism: Artemisia annua (assembly GCA_014162995.1). Lineage (NCBI taxonomy): Eukaryota > Viridiplantae > Streptophyta > Magnoliopsida > Asterales > Asteraceae > Artemisia > Artemisia annua. Next base: position 7,849 of record LBNU01031318.1, on the reverse strand, counting down.
AATTGATATGTTCTTTGAATAATGGTTGTTAGGATCCCGATCCTGATCTTAGGATCTTACGATTTTAAGATACTCCAAAGCAAAAACGATCCGTGTTAGAAGGTGACTTAAACTTTAAGAGTTGTTTGGTAATTTGTGTGACTTGTCCTACAAGTTTGCCTGAAATTTGGAAACTAATCTATGACGGTTAGTTTTGCCTATATATAGGGTTCATTGGCATTAGAATTCTTTGTACCTTTTGAATCTGTGGTTGGTACAGTTTGAATTTGTGTTTGGTACCTTTTGAATTAGTTTTTTGTGTTGGTATATTTGAATTTGGTTTTGTATTTGGTTTGACAATTTGAATAAAGCTTCTACTTCGTTTGTTTGGATTGTTATTTGTTTCGTCTTTGAATTACCAACAATCCGGATCTTATATAGGATCTTTGAAAGCTTAAGATTTTATAGGATCTCGTTTTTGACCATAGGATCTTAAGATCTAATCCGATCCGATCCTACTTTTCTCGTATAACAAATTAGAAAACTGCAAATTTCTGGATTATTTTTTGTAGAATTTAAAAAAAAACATGTTAATCTTATTAAACATTTCATAATCATAATTTAGAACAACATTTCAATAAAACATTCATATAATTTTGTGTTTATGATATATAATAATTTGTACATTTGTATAATATTACAAAAAATATTAAGAAAATGACATTATAGTAGGATCTTAAGATCCCAATCTGATCTTACGATCACGATCTTGCAAAAACGAAAACAATCATAGGTAGGATCCCGATTTTGAAAACCTTGCTTTGAAATTTTTTTCTCCATCAACACCTAGACAAGGTTCTTAGTTTCTTCATGAAGTAAAAATTTGTTTCCATGACTTCATTCACTTAAGTATATTTATATAAAAGATGAACTTCATGCACCCAAAAATCTTTATATAAAAGATGCATGAAGCTTCATGTACCCAAAAAACGTATCACTCAGTGACTCGTTAACTCAATGAGATCACTGTATGTTCACATGTAGAAAACATATTGAACCCTTTACTACATACATTTGTAAGTTTCCATCTATATCTTTATGAGATTTACATTAATATTTGATTTTTTAATTGATCCAACAACATGTTCTTACGTTCTAAAATTTTGTGCCTTCATTTGTATATTGTTTTGCTACACCACACCCAAAATGTCACTTTTAACTTATTGTTTAGTATTCTTTTCTTTTTCTTTTTAGATATATAAATTTGTAGATGATTTATAACATAAGAAAATAAGATGCATCACCAATCGCGAAACAAAAATAAAACAACAAGTGAATGCATGGTCTTTCAAGATATGAGTTTGTATGATTAAAATAATCAAATGAAATAAAACAATACTTTAATAGGAGTGGGAGAAAGGTTGGCAAATAGATTTTGGTGATTTCTTTCCCAATGTTTGATCTTACAAAGTTAAATACATCCGGGTTCAGCAAGCTTTGTGGATCCAATAGGAGAGACATTGAGACTGTTCGTATCTGCATGATTACAGGTCATATATGATAAAAGTAATTTACTCAAAAAGAGAGCTTAAAATTTACACCACACACAAAAAAAGAAGACAACAATAAAAAGTTTGACTGTGTATCATATTACTCGAGTAAAAGGGCTAATTCAAAGCATAACATATGAAACACAAAATTAAAGAAAAAGTCCGTATGTTTGGCAGTAAGCGTTTTGGAGTGTTTTGAAGCAATTAACATTTAACGTTCAGTACATAATGATTGTTTGATAACAAGCAACTAGCGGTCCTAATTTTGTAAACGTTCCCAGTCAAAATGCTACTTGAAGGAGCATTTACTAACAAGTGATGTCTACACTCAATAATTACAACTATACAACTATCTTACCAAACGTTTTATCAAAACAAACAACTATTGCTTTTTGCTACTCTTTCTCGCTACTGCTACTACCATTGTTTTTTACTTATAATAATAATAATAATGATAATAATTAAATTGCGTTTCAACTATAGACGATTTATCTTCTATGCCCATGTGACAGAATTTCATGGAGTTAAATCTATTAAACCTCTTCAAAGTTAATACGCGCGTTATCGGAAGAACATTTTATAAGCTTGTAAACAATTTATATGCGGTGGATTAAAGTTTATTAAATAAAAAGCTTAATGAGTGACTATTTGATACGGCATAACAAACTTATAATCTTATTAAATACTTTACTATTGTAGATGTTTTAAGGGTTAAAACCATGAAATAGTAAGAGTAAACTACACCGTTCGTCCTTGTGGTTTGCGTTGACCGCAGCCTGTCGTCCTTTCACCAAAAAAATTGCACCGTTCATCCTTAACTCAGAAACGTTATGCACCATTAGTCCCTCCCTCTAACGGGGTGGACTAACGCTCGTTAACTTGTTTGCTTAAGAGGGTATAATAGTCATTTCGCACTATAAGGACGAACGGTGCAATTTTTCGCTTTTAGCCCTTTTTTAACGCTTTCTTCCGTTTTTTTACATTTTCGCCCGTTTTCGTCCGTTTTTTTACGTTTTCGTCCGTGTTTTTACGTTTTCATCCCGTTTTTTATGTTTTCATCCATTTTTTTACGTTTTCACCTGTTTATTTTACGTTTTCGTCCGGTTTTTACGTTTTCATCTGTTTTTTTACGTTTTCGCCTATTTATTTTACGTTTTCGCCCTTTTTTTTACGTTTTCGTCCGTTTTTTTACGGTTTCGTACATTTTTTTACGTTTTCGTCCGTTTTTTTACGTTTCCGTCCGTATTTTTACGTTTTCGTCTGTTTTTT
>LBNU01031314.1:39545-69270 GCA_014162995.1 Artemisia annua | reverse complement strand
TTTTTTTTTTTTTTTTTTTGACACAAGTCATGCAACCCAAGTGAAAAGAAAAAAAAAATAGAGAGAGAGAAAGATGAGTAGTAAACGTGTCGGAAAACTATGCTTACCGGTCCAGAATTGAGTATCCCCTCAAATGTGAGGTTGAGTCCCACTTTTAAACCTCATCTTTTCTAACCAAACAAATGTTTTTTCCATTAGTCTCAAATCCAAACCCCACCAACCAAACGGGCCATGTACCTTTCAAGTATCCCTCATATTTATTATTAATTTCCATATTCTAACAAACATTAAACAAAGGAATGAGATCCTCTCAAGTTGAGAGGATCTCATTCCAAAACAACTATATTTGGGATGAAAGTATTCCTTCATCTCGATTAACGCATAGCAAACACACCCTGATTATTTTAAAAGATATTTTGAGGAATCAATTTTACCTATTTTTTAAAAAATTTGAAGTTTTAAAAAGTAATCAAATTTATTTTATAAATAGTAGAGATAAAATTGTACTACTGTTTATGTTTTGTGGCTCCAGACTTTGACTTTTACAAATCCCTTGGCCAAAGAAAGTTTTGAAATGTTTTGAACTTTTGGTCTCCTGTTGGTTTGTTCCTATGTGAATAACTTTTTTAGTTACGGGATATTATGTGAATAACTTTTTTTAGTTATGGGATATCTTTGTAAAAGGACAGCATATTTATAAATTTGATTAGGGCAATCAATGTACAAACAGTTAAAACAATTTATATTTACAATACAATTGGTTAATGCACGTTTTAGAGTATTCCAATCAAATATAAGAAGGTCTTTATAACCAGTTTTTTTCATGAGAAGTGATACACCCACATTAAAATATCCACAAAACTCTCCACAAAATAATGTGGCAAGCAATGATTGGTTGATTTTATTATAGTTTTTCTCTCCTCTCTCTCATTACACCAATTCCTATCTAACACATCATTTTATGAAACTTTTTATGTGGTTGTATCATTTTTCTTTTTTCATTCATCAATAAAATCATGCAGTACAATATTGTACTGTGTGCATCACTGATGTAATTTAATGGTGGATGAGGAAAAGAAATGTTGTTAGATCACCTCCCTTATTTAATACGCTAAAGTTTTTTTGTTGGGACAGTCATCCCACGTCTCAATAAAGTATGTCGATGGAAAGTTGTACGACTTATTTAAAGCTACAGCGACACGCTTAAATGATGTCATAAATTTGGTTACAGGTGAAAAAGAATAATAAAAAAACACTATATTCACATAGTAGAATAAAACCAATAAACCAAACGAAAATAGATGAGCTGCCTTCAAATATGAGCTGTGAAACTCTCGTGAACCATTCAATGAGAATAAATAATTGCCTCGTGGCCGGATGACCTACGCACCTTTATGATAGAAAATGAGACATTGGGTCCATTTGTTTCAATATTAGACACGCACTTGCTGATATGCATTTCATATAGAACGAACAAAAGGACCAATTTGCTTTAGATCTGCCTACTTTTATGGATTTGTGTCCACATATTCAATCAGTTGATTCTTCAGATGAAAGCAAAACATCAGGTTTTGCTTCTGATTCTGATATGAAACTCGCGTTAGATATCTCGACTCCTGTGGTTCCCAGCGAGTCAAGATATCTAACGCGACTTATGGTCTATGGAAACAAAGATGAGCTTTCTCGATCTGAATGGTCTCAATCCACGACCACAAATGGTATGTCTTTTTTCCTTATTATAATTCTAGTTGTAAGATAATAAAAATCTCTTTCGTCTCCTAGTTCAAAACTAAGGTTCATCGTTGGTCTAATGTCTAGGTTTTGAGCTGAGGACTGATAATATTGACCCTCATAATAAAATAATACAAGACAAGATAAGAGCTGCACTTAAGTTATTAACTTTCCGCGAGCAACATGTTCTTGTTCAGTTTTGGTCTCCTCGTGTCGCTGGGAAACATCAACTGCTTACATCTATAGATCAACCATTTGGTCTTGGTGTACTTGATGAAAGACTTCTTTTGTATCGAAAGGACTCTGTGCACAGCTCTTTTGTTGTGGATATGAATGATGAAGATGAAGACAGTAGTCCGATCGCTCGAGTATTTAGGCGCGGATTGCCAGAGTGGACTTCAGATGTAACTAATTACTTGCCAAAAGATTTTCCACAACAAGAGTGTGCGATTCGTTGCAATCTCAATGGATATTTGGCTTTACCAGTGTTTGATTCAGATACAAGGTCATGTGTTGGTGTGATTGAACTCTTCACTTCTTCAAAGTATTCGAGTTTTGCTTATGAGGTTCAACAAGTTGAGAGTGCCTTAAAGGTTGATTTTTATATTTCCTTTCAAGTTATGATGATATATCTATTCATAACTCATATATGTGGCTATGTGCTTTGCTCATACATCATTTTAGTTAGGTTCCAGACGATCAGTTGCTTAAAACGCTGCTTTCTTTACATCATATACTATTACTCCGTATTATACTAAGTCTCCAACGCGGGAAGGAAAAAGGACATTTAGTAATATCTACTTTCTAAGAATCACGTTTTTAGCTGTATTATCGTTCTCATTTCCATAATCTTATCTTGCAGACAACAAAACTAACAACCGCACAAGCATTTGACTCTCCCAATATAAATGTGAGTTGATACAATGATGCTTTGTCCAAGTTTTTCGTAAATACTCGTTTGCTTTCAAATGCTTATTCTCAAAGAGGCTTTTGATATGCAGGTTCACTATGAACAAAGGCAAAATGAGCTGCAAAGAATATTAAGTATTCTGAAAGCTGTGTGTGAAACTCACCAATTACCTCTTGCTCAGACATGGGCCGTGTCCCCACCCAGCGGTTTTGCTTCGCATGAAGAAATTTTAAAGATGACCTGTAACAGTTTTGATATCAGATGCCTTGGGAAAACCTGCATGTCTACAGCTTCTCTACCTTTTTAATGTTCCAGACTTGGGCTTGTGGTCGTTTCGGAAAGCGTGTAGGGAACAACATGTGGACAAAGCTTGTGGCTTAGTTGGTAGGGCGTTGTTATCCTGCGGTTCATGTTTTTGTGGAAATGTAACCAAACTCAGTGAAGAAGAGTACCCATTGGTCCACAATGCACAAATGAGCGGGTTAACAAGCTGCTTTGCAATCTTCTTGCATAGTATAAAAGCAATGATGACTATGTGCTAGAGTTTTTTCTATCGTTGAACAGAGATGATGGTAAACATGTACACAACTTGGTGCAGACATTGAAGGAAAACATCGAAATAGCTTATGGATTTGAACTGGGTGATACATCATCTATACAAGTTGTTGGACCACCTACGGAAGCTAGTCTATTCTTATATACAGACCCTCAGCGTACCATCAATTCCTGTATCACAACAGCAAAGACAAACATACTGGAGACGGTTTCATCTGATTCAGAGTCGTTTGTAGGAGATGTAGCTAAAACCAACTCTACATATATCGTAAACCAGTTGCCATCCAAACAAGAACTCTTTAATAACAATGGTGCTACCATGATCACAAGCACAGAAATTTTGTCTTTGGATGACATTGAAAGAGACAACGTCAATGTAGCTTGTAAAAAAGATAACGACAATGTTATGTATGATCACGATGTGAGCATGCACATGACTAATGTTGGTGAAAAAAGCAACAGTTTGAAACAAGGCAGTAAGCGTAAACTATACTCTCTTACAATGGAGGCAGCTGAGAAACATGTAGGAAAACCAACAGATGAAGCTGCCAATAGCCTTGGTGGTAAGTCATCTTACTTGCAACGGACTTCAATCGAACAGTTTGGTCTATCTAGTGTTGTGTTTCTGCTGCTAAGGATTAAGCGATGGAGTTGTTTAAGTAAACATCATGAGTTTTCAGGAAAGTGGTGGCTTTGTGGTAAACATAGCTATCTTCCTTTTAAATTAGATTCTGTGTATCAAGTAGCACAAGTCTTGCTATCCTTAAAACGGTGGAGAAATAGGAAGTCAAGTATGCATGCAATACATAACAGAGATCACCCTACTGTGTTTGAGAGCATAGAAAACCCGAAATATAAACCAAACATCATAAAGCCGTATTGCTATGTCAACTGGAAGCTTGCAGAGTCAAGTCTTGTTTATGCGTCCCCAAAGCATACTGTAGCAAGTGTTATATCAGATGCAAAGAAGGTGACAGTCAAGGCAACATATAAAGAATGATATGATAAAGTTCCAGTTCCCAACTTCATTGGGCCTGTTTGAACTAGAAAGTGAAGTGGCACATAGGATTAATTTAAAGAGTAAACGGCTTTTTCTCAAATACAGGGATGAAGATGATGACCTGATTCTCCTTGCTTGTGATGCTGACTTACGCAGTCTTCTACGGTCTTCAACAAGTAACAACAGTGTTATCAAATTAATCATCGCATTGGCCGACGAGTAGCCTATAAAACCATTCCACCACCGCAATAGCTAGCGGTGCTGTACGTGTTGTTCTATATTATGGACAATTAATGTTCTTCTCCAAACAAGTATCTTGTCTGTATTCTGAATAAAAAACAATCTTTACTTAAGCGGTTGGCCACAGCTGACAGCCCACATGTTCTTGTTCAATCACACCTTCTATCTATATATGTTTCTCAGTGTAGAGAGTGAGACTATAAGACTGTCATATGATGGCCGATTTAAGTCCTCACTTACCCGTGGCGACTGGGATCCTAAAGTTGCAGGTATTGTAGCATATTGTTTAGATAATGGCATGTTATGACTATATCTATTATCTAGTACATGACGTATAATATAAACAATCACATGCATCATGTATAGAGTTCCTGATTTTGGTTTTATTGAGAGAAGCATATATGTTATGATGTGAACCATTATCATCTAGCATGTGAAATAATTTTATTTTTTGTTTTCATTTGAAAGGCAACGAACAATGTTAGGGTTTTGGTCAAAAGACTATAATTTTTCAAATGTAACGATTTGGTACGTGAATTCTGAAAAAGTTGTGTAAATAACTAAATATAACGAACTTTTATAAGATGTTCCAATCTGCACATTTTGATAACGTGTCATACCTGACAGGCTGACATGTGGCGCCATCTATGATATGACACATCATCAAAATGTACAGATTAAAACACTTTATGAAAGTTCAACACATTTACACAACTTTTTCATAGTTTACGTACGAAAACGAGACAATGAAGAAAGTTCGTTGTTATTCTATTACCAAAACCCAACAATGTTACGATATTTACAAATAATTGACAGAATAATCCCAAATGTGATTATAGCCCAAAGTTACTTGGTCGAGTAGCATCAAAATATAAGAAATGATTTGCACACTCAATTTTTTGATCGTGACACTTTAATTTATACATTAAATGGATGTATTGTGAATCTATTATGCTTTAACTGATCATATGAGTGTGCAAATCAAAACCTCATGTGTGCAAATTATCTCCTTCAAGGTATTGGTAGGTTACAAGCCCTTTGATGTGGAAAAAATAAAAAATAATAAAAAAATGATACCGACAAATTAAGTGAAATAAGTTTGTTAAAAAAAAAGGTAAACAAATCGGAGTGTATAGCAGAATTTACTAAGGTGAGTTTTAGATCTCATATCTATTGTCTCCATCAGGGGGTGTTCATCGGTTTGGTTCTCGGGTTAATCGGTTTATTCGGTTCGGGTTGTTCAGTTAATTTTTTTTCTAGGTCATAACCGAGAACCGAACCGAACCAAAAATATATGTGACCGAACCGAACCGAGAACCGAACCAAAGTTCGGTTCGGTTATGGGTCAAAACCGAAAACCGAATTTTGCACTTGAATTACACCATTTATGTTATATTTGATTTAATTATATAGATTTTTGGCAAAAAAATAAAATTATTTCAAATATAAAAAGTGTTTTTTATATTAGGATAAAAATTTAATGGTCTTTTTTTATATATATAATAATATAAATATATAAAAGAATATATATATTTATATAAATTCAGTTTTCGGTTCAGATAGCAAAAACCATATCCAAACCGAAAACTGAATTTTTAGTTCGGTTCGGTTCGGTTTTGACAAATTCGATTCGGTTTGAAGTTCGGTTCGGTTCGGTTCGGTTTTCGGTTTATTCGGTTTATTACCCGAACCATGAACACCCCTAGTCTCCATGGCACCAACGCCATCTTCTTAATGGATGTTACAGATTTTTTCTCTTTTTCCTTTTTAGTGTAAAATAGATAATTGTGAGTCTCAAGAACATATAACTTGGTTATATTAGGAGGGTCTTTTTTTTTGTTTGTGTATTATAAAAGTGTTATATGATAAAAGATGACGTGACAATAGAGTACACGATTACAACACACAAAATGCACCTAGCACTTTAGTAAATTTAATGAGAGTGAGGCACTGAGGCAGTGAGCCAGTGAGGACTGAATTTTGTTATTGGGTTCACATAGCTAATAACTAACATGGGCTTATCTTTTACTTTCTACATTTTGGGCTAAAGAAAAAGTTATATGGGCTGTTAATAGCTTGATCATAATTGAATTATTAGGCTATAGATAAGCAGAGTTATGATAAAATGTGAAACAAAATTTAGTGACAATGATGAGAAAAGAATCACAACACATTTTAGATGCACTTTTAAAATAAGTGGCTAGATTTTTTTGTTTTTCTCATTCTTCTCATTTTAGTTTTTTTAATAAATTATGTATAACATATTTAGTTTTGAGAAGTGATGCAATCTGATAATTAAACATTTTGTGTCCTAACTTGAATGTGGGTTGAATGACGCAACTACTCCAACTAATGCTATACCTCAAAGAGGTGAGATCTATGCAAAACAAATATCACTTAAAAAACAAATAAGTCAATCTCAACCATCCATCCACCTTTCATCTAATGGCTAAGATCAAATCAAAAAATAACAAAGGGAGGGCAAAATTGACATTTTAGCTCATTTAATATAAAAACCCACTTTCCACCTTTTTTTAAAAAACAACATATTTTGCAAACGGTAAATCTTCAAGCTATGAAAAATACACCATCGCGACGAGAAAAAAATTATCTTTCTATAGATATGCATTGTTATATACTTTCGACGACTTTTTTTTTCAAAATTTCCGTCCAGAAAAATCCCACGGGATTCGTAAAAAATCCCATGGGATTCGTAAAAGACGATTTCTCTCTTTTTTTCTTTTTTTTTTTTTTTTTTTTTCTTTTTTCTATAATTTTCGTCTGACAAAATCCCACGGGCATTCGCTAAAACATCCCTTGGGCATTCGTAAAAGATCGATTTTCTCTTTTCTTTTCTTTTCAAACTTTCCGCCCTCAGACACCGAACCACGCCACAACTTCCCTACAGAATCCACATGATTCGTCAAAAACCATTGACTTTCCTTTGCGTTTTTTTTTTCTTCAAAATTTCCCGTCAGCCCAAAAATCCCCCACGGGATTCCCGTCAAAAAATCCCCAAGCGGATTCGTAACAATCCCATGGAATTCTCCCGTAACAAGCTCCACGATCTTCTTTTTTTCCCTTTTCAAACTTTTCGCTCTAGCAAACCCCAATCCCACGCGATCGTAACAAACTCCCAGGGATCTCGTCTAAACCCACGCATGATCTCCCCTCCTTCCCTCTCTACCTTACCTCTCCTTCCCCTCTACTTTTTTTCAAAATTTCCGTCCAGAAAAATCCACGGGTTCGTAAAGAAATCCCACAGGATTTGTAAAGAGATGTTTTTTTTTTTTTTTTTTTTTTTTTTTTTTTTTTTTTTTTTTTTTCAAAATTTCCATCCAGAAAAATCCCATGGGATTCTTAAAAAGACGTTTTTTTTTTTCAAAATTTTCGTCCAGAAAAATCCCACGGGATTCGTAAAAAGAAGATAAATCAGAAAGGATTCTGTATGAATCCCATGGGATTCTTTGGTGCATCCCATGGGATTCATTGTGAATCCTATGGGATTCTGTATGAAATCACAAAGGATTCAGGGTACCCGCCGTCGCATCACACGGGTACCCTGCCAGTAGTAACATACTTTTTTTTTTGAACATATAGTAGTAACATAACTTGAAATTACTAAATTTTGTAACTTCAGTTGTGCTCCACAAGCTTTCAATATTAAAATGTTTTTATTGAACCAAATGTTAAGTCACACTTACCTTGTTTATTATTTTTACCTCTCGTCAGTGCTACATTAAATGTGTGGCATCTCATTAATGACCCTAATTATCTTGAAATATTAACACCACTATGAGTGATGCATAGAATGATAGAAAAACCAGCTTCATCATTCTTTTGGTTCCTTCCACTTCGTATATCAATTATTTCAACCAAAGCAATAATCACTAGACCACAAAGTCACCCACTCGCATCTTTTCAGGATTGTTAAGTTGGATGCTAATTACTTTCTTTGGCAGTCAAGCAGCTGGTAGAGAGTATGAGTATGGTATATTGTTGTTCGGTGCAAAGTGCAAACTCAATCTTACATTAAAATAAGATGAATCTCAAGGTAACAACTCCGCTCCTCCCTCCACCGCTCCACCACCCGATCCCCCTCCCCCTTCACACGCGCCGCCCGATCCCAAACACCAACTTCACACCACCTCAACCGCATCTTCTCCACCTCCTTCAGATAGATCGATCGGCCATAGCCTTGACGGAAGGAACATCACCGTGAACGAGGCTCAGTCGAGGAGCGGATGTGGCAGCGGCGTCGGTGGACGTCGTGAAGGAGGTGGTGGATATGGAGGTGGTGGCGGTGGATATGGTGGAAGAAGAGAGGGAGGTGGTGGATATGGTGGTGGTTACCAGACTATGTGTTTAATGTTTAGTTTGGAGTGATGTTACAAAAGTACCCTTCAAATAATTAATTATATAAAAATAAGGCTTAATCTAGACCTTTAGATTTAAAATAGATGGATGGTTGAGATCTTGTTATTTGTTCTTTAGATAAATGTTGTTTCGTATTGAACTTTCCTCATACCTCAAAAGGATTTAAACCGGTTCTATAGAAATATTAACAAAGTTCAGAAGGGCTATAAATTATTTACACCACCATATCTCATCACCATCAACAATTACTCAATTAGTAGTTAATTAGTTGGCATGGCGTCGTTGCTTGGGGGATCTAACTGATTACAGAGGGTGATGTTTACATATATAGCAAACAAGCTATACACGCCATGAAAGACAATATCATTTAGACATCTACACCACCACCTATGATGGTGGTTAGTACTTAGTATTCATGAAATAACTTTTTATTGTTTTTTTAAAAAGTCAACTTGTTTACTATAACTCCTGCCTCCTGGTACTGTGCAGATGTGCATTGGTTAGTATTTACTATTAAAAAAATTTCATTTAAAAAACATTTCTGAATTAAACTAAAAGCAAAAATAATAGAACTGCCCTAGAGGATCAAAACATCGCATAACACTTCACGTACGTTTAGACTTTAGACCATTAAGAGTTGGAGACAGGTAGTTGCCAGTTGCCACCTTGATAAGAACAATATAATATCACACAACTGACTATGATCAAACTAACACAAAAATACTTCGACGAGTGTCATAATAATATGATAGATAAAAACCACGCATAAAAAGATCGTCAATGCAAGTTGATAATACACAATATGATAATCTTGGCAAATACAACATATTAAGCTGATAATGTTACTGCCTTGAGTACCCAAAGCAGACATCTAGTCGTCATTCATTCCTTTCGTAGTTTCAACAGTGCCAACGAAATAGGAGTGGGACGTTTATTATTAAAAGTGTCTTAAAACTTACATTCGTAAAGGGATGAATCAGATCGAGTCTGTTTTAAGCTTCTAGAGTCACCCTTAGCCACATTCATCACCATTGACTCTTAATTTGATATATCTGTTGGCAAAATAAAAAATTTCAGTCATCCAATTCTAGAATGTTTGAATAGTATCAGGCTCGATATTTACCTGACAAATCAGAAGGCGGTCCAACTTCTTGTATAGATGATGTGTCACCGAGTTCAAGTCCAGAAGATGCATCAATCTTCTTTTTCAATGTTTGCACCACATCTTTAATAACTCTGTCATCTTCCATTCCTGACCTCAGAAAAAATTCCAAGACATATTCAGCATTACCTTCGACACCATGCAAGAAGAATGCAAAACAACCAGTTAATTTGTAAGTGCGTGCAAGGATTGCCAAAGGGTACTCATCTTCGTTAAGTTTGGTTACATCTCTACAATACCATACTAAATCCTTGGATGCCAATGCCCTCCCAACGACCCCCTTGGACTTTTCAAGGTGTCTCTTTTCACATTCTTCCATAAACTTCCACAGACTTAACTCTTTTACATGCAACGCTTGACTGGCAGTGGACATGCAAACTTTCCCGATGCATTTAGTGTCAAAACTACTACAAGTCTTGTGTATAATTTTATCATGTGAAGCAAAATTAGAGGATGGGGAAACAGCCTCCCATGTCTGAGCAAGAGGTAAATTGTGGATGTCACACAATTCTTTCAGAATACAATGGATTTTATTCCACTCATTTTGCTTATGGTAATTGGGAACCTGTATATATGTGACATATCCCATATCAGAATTCTAAAGAAAACAAGCTCTAGATAATACTCCGTATTAGAAACAAATTAAAATTAGCCAAAATAATGAACCTGATTATTAAAAGTATAAAATAATGTACTAATCAGGGAGAATCAACTCACATTTAAAGCAGGATGATCAAATGCTTGTTGGCATGTCAGATTTTGTTCCTGCAAGATGACAACAATTTTGAAATGAGCATCAATGAAAGGAAGCGTAAACTGATAAGGACAAGAAAAAAAAAATGATTCTTAGAACACTTTGGATATACTAAGAGCGCGCTTAGTTAAAAGAAAACACCCTTGTTTTATACAAAACATTTTGTCCAAAACAAGGAAAACAGAGATTGTGTTCAAATCAAAATGTTTCCAACAAAGTCTCTACAAAACACATTTTTTGTGTTTTCTTTGTTTCCCTCGTAACCCTCCTTATTTTCTTCAATATAGAAAACAATGTCACATGAACGCGTTTTCTACGTTTAGCCAGATAATTAAGCCATTAATTTTGTTTAGAGCTTAGCAAAAAAGTCGAACAATAGAGATCAACAAATTCGCAAAACAGTGAAAAAGAAAGTACAAGTGTGTGCAAAACAGTAGGAATGGCAGGGATTATAAAAGTTAAGAGGTAAGATGGAAACCTTCAAGGCTTTGTGAACTTGTTTAACCTCATAATCATAACTCATATACTTGGAAGATGCCAAGAATTCAAGCACACCGACACACAATCCTTCTGTAGTTGAATCGAACACTGGTAAAGCCAAATATCCATGGAAATTGCACTGAATAGCATACTCTTTCTGAGGAAAATCTTTAGGCGAGTAATTACTTATATCGGAAGTCCATTCCGGCAATCTTTTCTTAAATACTCGAGCAGGAGGATTAAGATGATTATCCGCAACAGGAACATTGCACTCAGAATTCTTCCTATAGGAAAGAAGTGCTTCATCATCATTTGCACCAAGGCCATATGGTTGATTTATATTTGTAAGTAGTTGGTCCTTCCCAACGACATGAGATGACCAAAACTGAACGAGAACATGTTGCTCCCGTATAGATACCAATTTTAATGCAGTTCCTATCTTGTCCCTTAACTTTTTCTGATTATGCGGGTCGTGGATATTTTCAGCTGTCAGCATAAAACCTGTTTATAGCTCAGATAAACCACATCAAAACCATGCATAAAAGAAGTAGTAACAAATTAAAGATCATAAAACCATAAAATGGAAGAAGCTGAAACCACACTAAAGGTCTGGAACAAATTCACTTTAGGCCAACCCCTACTAGATCAATAATATAAAGTCTAAGTTTCCGATCTAACCTTCTGATGTGTATTTAACTTGGAAGCACTATACTGTTATTTGCAAACTATTATGGTGACCAAGCTTTTTGTTATAGCTAGAAATTAAATGAAAATAGGAAGAAAGACATACCACCATTGTTGATTGTGGATTGAGCTGAATCTCCTTCTTTTTCATAAACTACAAGTTTTGGCGGATACTGCGACATGTCTTTTGTCTATCCAAATTAGAACTAGATCCAACTCACTCAAGGGAACCCGTGGAAATTTGGAGTAATGAACGAGTAAGAGCCTGTTTGACAAACTGAATGCATAAGTATCGAATGAAGAATAAGCCTAATACTTAACGGCACTCTTTAAATTTGGTGTTAAATGAAGGATGGACGAGCATTCCCAACAAATAACTGAAAGACAGAAAATTGGTTTAACATGCTCAGTCATTTTGAAAAAGAAGAAAAATGTTAAGTTATATATATGAATGGCAAATAATGGTATCACACATCATTTCACATTAGCTTAAAACACATGATCTCCATAACCTAAAACACATACAATTGCATCACAAATGTAAAGAAATTACCGGTACAAGCGAATAACACCATAAATATGATATCCAAATATACAATCAAAATTGATAAGGGAAAACTAACACGTCAAACTTGTATAATGCAAACAAATAAGAGATGAATCACATCGCATATCATTTTGCTACCATCTACCTATATATAACAATGCTCCTAAGTTTATAATATCACAATCAGCTCTCCTGACACCATTCTCGGCACACATGATCGCAATAGAAAGAGTCTTTAAGCTTTTATAGTTTTTTATACATGAAACACACAATATAAGTAGTTGGCTAGTTGCTGACTTCTTTTCTCAAGCAATTTGCTTCCTCTCATATATATTTTCTTTGGTTCATATGTATAATCCCCTATTAAAAAAGCGTTGACTCCTATATTTAAGTGGCAAATTGAACTGAGTTCATAATAACGATATTTACATGAACAATTTCTCACTCTTCATTGTCGTCTTTCAAATTTGTGATCTGTAATGTTGGACCTAATTTTAGTTTTATGGTTTAAACCTACAAACCATTTAATAATCCATAGCATAAAGATCGAAAGATCGTGCATCAGTTAACTTACGTCTCATTATTAGTTACGTATTTCACCAACAAATTTATCAACTAATTACTCTTTATTAACTACTGTATTTCAATAACTAATCAGGCGAAAAAGTTCATTTGTTATAAAATTCTGATATCAATGCAGAAATGTATTAAATACTCTAGTATTTTCCTGTTTCTCTACTTTTAGTAATATCCAGATTTGGGCTTCTGAGTTTCCCGTTATAAATATGCTATATTTACATGTACACCCAAAAAAAACATTCGATTGTACGTACTTTTCTATGCTTCATTGCAAGTTTAAGCAAAAATACTACTCACTAGAACCAAATGAACACAAAACAAAAGAGAGCATAATGACATACTGCATAAATATAGAGAAAAATAGACAACAACTTTAATTTATGTGTTGTAAACATTCGATTGTACGTATTTTTCTATGCTTCATTGCAAGTTTAAACAAAAATACTACTCACTAGAACCAAATGAACACAAAACAAAAGAGAGCATAATGGCATACTGCATAAATATAAAGAAAAATAGACAACAGCTTTATGTGTTGTAATCAGTAGCATGTGTTTTTGCTTTAACTTGATTATTTTATATAGACTGCTACATACCTTGTATAGTAAAACTAGAGTGCATGCACTTCTTGTTTCATCAAAACTTCAAAACCAAAGGGAATTATTTTTAAGACGGAATTGTTGCATTGAGGTTTAGGTTACAAAAGTGGAAGTTTTAGAAGGAAGTTAGGAACGTGTTGTGTGAGAGAGAGAAATGCAGGTGTGAAAGTATTGGAGAGAAACTAATGAGATATAGAGATGTGAACGCGCGGAAGGAAAAGCAAAAAAGCAAAAGACATATATTAATCAATATCTAGCTCTTACTTTCTGTTGGTAGTTGACATGGTCACAACTCACACAAGTGGAATCTTGAGTAAGTTGACCAGTTGATCCGATAATTAATTTATTTCTGACTAGATGAGTCGTTAAGACTTGTTCCGACTTGTATTTTATTTTGTTTTTCATTACTTATTTTTATTTTTTGGAACTTGATAACTTTTACTTGATTATAAATTTGGTTACGTAGTTACTTACTAGTTATAATTCCCGCGCACGTCCGGGTTTTTTTTAAAATTTTTTGAATCATATATTTTTATTTATTAAAAAACAAATAATTTAATCTTTGTTTTGTTTGATTTATGATGTTTAATTATAGTTTTTTATTATTAAAGATAATTATTTAAAAATTTTAATCCTATTGTTAATTGCATCTTATTTATATTTTTTGTATTTATCTTCTACTTGTGTTATGGATAAATATAAAATATTATCTAATAAGAAAATAATCTTTTTTTCTAAATAATATTATTACTAAATAAGGTATGGTTTAGTTTTTTTGAAATGGAAAAGTCCCCACTTGGAGTTTTGTTTTATTATATAAAAGATTAGTGTAAAAGTTCTAATTATACATTACATGAAGAGAGTAACGTTGTTTTAGGTAGGGGTGACAATTTAGGACAACACGAAATATGATTCGACACCGACACATAAATAAACGGGTTAAGTTTGAGGGTTAGATAAGTTTGGGTTGAAAACAGGTTGACACAACTGGCTTGTTTAAAAATAAGGTAGCCTAAGGTTGAAATTTTCACCTTGATTCCAACTCGCCAACCATGTAAAAATAAAACTAAAGAAATAAATGTTGGTATACATTTAGTTCGTTATAATAAGGCTCATTTATTTTTTGTTTTTATCTTATCATTATATCATCAATTTTAGAAATATCTTATAATGATACATACTTATGTCAAAATATTTATCGTGTAATGTTATGATTATTTTTTACTTATGTCAGAATATACTTCAACCAAATAACCATAATGTTATGATTATCTTCTATCTTACTTGCAAATGAAAATTTGTAGTTTAATCATAACTCATAACCCAAAAAGATCGTTAATCGTTAGTCGTTAATCATTGCCATCAAGAAAATCTATGAATAGTTATTATCGTAACTTAGGTGATTGACATAAAATTTCATTCCTTTTCACATAAGAGCACTAGATGTAGTAACATAAGCCAAGCATCACATCAACTTTTCCTCTTTTCACTTAACTCTTACCGATCACATACCAAAAAAACACGCTTCCTAATAACTTAAGGCAAAACCCTAGTTTTGAGACCCACTATACCCAAATAAAACACAAACTCAACAAAAATTTAAATACTTTTTTTCATTTGGCATATGCCAATAACTGGAGTGCAAAATGGCGAAGGCAGCAAGGGAGTCGTGGTTTTATCAAAAATAAGTACACAAAAAAAAATATTTAGTTCATTTGTTTTCTCCCAGAAGTTAAGACAACAATCACCTCAAGTTCTCAATATACTTCTCTCTCCTCTTACGAATTAAACAGCCGGAATTCCATGTGTTAATATTTGGCGTGATATACTTCTTGTCTTTTTAGAAAAAATATCTTTATTCTGAATAAGACCTTGTCTCTAAGATCTATTTTAGTTGGGTGTCAATTCTTGACGTGATACGATAACCGATACGAAGTTAAACATGTTTGGGTTGAGAATAAAAAAGTTTGTGTAAAAAAAACATGTCAACCTAACTAACCTGTTTAATAAACAGGTTGTGTTTGGATTGAGAAAGTATTAAACATGTCAACTTGTAAACTCGATTAAATATGTAAGCCTCTAAAAATTAAAATATATAACTTGGCTAACGTGGAATTTGGATTTAAATTTATTTTCCTATGTCCTTAACTAGACATTGAATTACGATTATAACTTTAGTTGTTATGCTTTGGTCTCTACCGAGTCTTCACGACGGTTTAGTTACTTTGTTGGTTTGCTTTTATTTTTGTTTTGTCTTGATTTTCAGCTAGCTTATCGCAGTTGTGATTGTGAGGATTTTTGGGTTGTTGGTTTTGCTTGTTGAGTAGAGTACCTTCGTAATTGTACTCGGGGTTTGGTTGTTTTTAGTCTTGTTTTGGGTAGGTTATTATTGTAGAGTTTAGATCCATGGAGAACTCATACATGCCATAGAACCTATCAACCAATCATAGCCATCCATTTATATTTTCCACTTTTTTTTTCAAAACAACGTATCTTGCAAACGGTAAATCTTCAAGCTACAAAAAAAATACCATCGCGACGAGAATTAAATGATCTTTCTATAGATATGCATTGTTATATACTTTTGACGAATTTTTTTTCGACGAACTTTTTTTTTTTTAATTTCCGCCCAGAAAGAATCATATATGATTCGTAAAAATCATATATAATTCGTAAAAAATCATATATGATTCGATTCTTACGAATCATATATGATTCTTACGAATCATATATGATTCGTAAGAATCATATATGATTTGTTAAAATCGAATCATATATGATTCTTACGAATCATATATGATTTTTCTGGGCGAAAAAAATAAAGTTCATCGAAAAAAAAGTTCGTCGAAAGTATATAACAATGCATATCTATAGAAAGATAATTTAATTCTCGTCGCGATGGTATTTTTTTTGTAGCTTGACGATTTACGGTTTGCGAAATATTTAAGTTTTAAAAAAAGGATGGAAGTTTATTTTTTTATTTTGATAAAAAAAAATGAGTGACTAAGATTGCTTGATGGGTTCTATGGTAAAAGTTGAATCTATAAAGAACTTATGGCTATTATTGTATAGCTTATCAGTCGTAATGGCTTTAATTTGACATGCATATCGTTCGGATTCTCCAGTTTTGTTTTGTTTATCAATAAAATCTCCGAAAAAATTAAACTTGAAAAGTAAAGAGTTACAGCTATGACGTATGTGCCATCAAACAAAACACATCACATGAAAGTTATAAACACAGGAACGAAAGTCATACGAAAGTGGCTAAGGCTAATTGTCATTTTTAACTAAATTAAACACCCCAAAGTTTTATTATTAGCAGTTTACACCCATATCAAATAGTAGTAGTTTTTTTAACTTCAAATTTTACAACTTATACTACATATCTCATGAATAACAACAGACATACTTAATGAGATTTGAATCGGCAACATCTTGGGTGATGAATCACTTATACACGAGTACACGACTGACAAGTTTAGACTTTAGACCATTAAGAGTTGGAGACAGGTAGTTGCCACCTAGGCACCTTGATAAGAACAATATAATATCACACAACTGACTATGATCAAACTAACACAAAAATACTTCGACGATTGTCATAATAATACGCTAGATAAAACCATACATAAAAAGATCGTCACTGCAAGTTGATAATACACAATATGATAATCTTGACAAATACAACATATTAAGCTGATAATGTTGCTACCTTGAGTACCCAAAGCAGACATGCATCTAGTCGTCATTCATTCCTTTTGTAGTTTCAACAGTGCCAACAAAATAGGAGTGGGACGTTTATTATTAAAGGTGTCTTAAAAGTTACATTCGTAAAGGGATGAATCGGATCGAGTCTGTTTTAAGCTTTCTAGAGTCACCCTTAGCCACATTCATCACCATTGACTCTTAATTTGATATATCTGTTTGGCAAAATAAAAATTGTCAGCCATCCAATTCTAGAATGTTAAGAGTATATAGTACTATATATAAGGTTCAATATATTTACCTGACAAATCAGAAGGCGGTCAAACTTCTTGTATAGATGATGTGTCACCGAGTTCAAGTCCAGAGGATGCCTCAATCATCTCTTTCAATGTTTGCACCACATCTTTAATAACTTTATCATCTTCCATTCCTGATCTCAGAAAAAATTCCAAGACATATTCAGCATTACCTTCGACACCATGCAAGAAGATTGCAAAACAACCAGTTAATTTGTAAGTGCGTGCAAGGATTGCCAAAGGGTACTCATCTTCGTTAAGTTTGGTTACATCTCTACAATACCATACTAAATCCTTGGATGCCAATGCCCTCCCAACGACCCCGTTGGACTTTTCAAGGTGTCTCTTTTCATATTCTTCCATAAACTTCCACAGACTTAAGTCTTTTACGTGCAACGCTTTACTGGCAGTGGACATGCAAACTTTCCCGATGCATTTAGTGTCAAAACTACTACAAATCTTGTGTATAATTTTATCATGTGAAGCAAAATTAGAGGATGGAGAAACAGCCTCCCATGTCTGAGCAAGAGGTAAATTGTGGATGTCACACAATTCTTTCAGAATACAATGGATTTTATTCCACTCATTTTGCTTACGGTAATTGGGAACCTGTATATATGTGACATATCCCATGTCAGAGTTCTAAAGAAAACAAGCTCTAGATAATATTAGAAACAAATTAAAATTAGCCAAAATATTAAACCTGATTATTAAAAGTATAAAATACTGTATTAATTAGGGAGAATCAACTCACATTTAAAGCAGGATGATCAAATGCTTGTTGGCATGTCAGATTTTGTTCCTTCAAGATGACAACAATTTTGAAATGAGTACCAATGAAAGGAAGTGTAAACTAGATTAGGACAACAAAAAGAAAACCTTCTTAGAACAATTCAGGTATACGACTAATCATTTTACTTCTTTTTGCATTGAGAAAGCTTCATACGAGAAATTTAAAAAAAGGATTGAATCTGTGAAATCCTTAACAAATTATCCAGGTAATCCTACAATCATTAATATATAATGGAGCACAAGATAAATGCAGATCCAAACACTCAGTTAACTCAACTCAAGTGAACAGAGGAAGTGCAGAGTGCAGTAACAGAGGATCCCCACCCAAGATGAAGATCATGATACAAAGGAGCTTATGGAAATGTAATCAGATGTAGTAGTACACTAGCTTAACTTTATGTAGCTTACTTCTAGAAGATGTAGAGTTAGTTACTGTTTTTCCCACTATCTTGTTGTATATAAACACACAATGTACTCATTCTCACATTTAACAATTCAATAATACATTTCACTTTCACATCATTCTCTGTTTCTCAATATGGTATCAGAGCCTCACCACAACAACTGTGGTGGCTAACTGATTCCGACCACCATAACAACCGTAACTACTTTTTCCGATCAAAAATAACTAATTTTTCCACCGCAACTACTTTTCCCGCCCAATTCCTCAACCACAAATCACCATTACCATCACAATCCACCATCAATTCCGCACCATATTCATCACAAAACACTCATAAATCATCACTGATCATAAAGAACAATCACAATTTACCAAAAATCATCCAGATTCTCACATACCTTTATCTTTTTTTGTTTAAACGTTTTTGTGTATGTAAAACTTAAACATTTTTTTATAAAATCATACATATGTCAAAAGCATATCAATATTGGGCTCGTTTTGTACGTTATGAAGAGACCTTTTTCCGGTATTTTTTTTGTTCAAGAAATCGTGAGATATCTGTTACATACTTGCTAAATAAAGTATGTTGTATAAAAAAGACGTAAATAATAATAAGCCGAAGGTGTGAATTGTAAATATTTTTTTTTACTCTTTTTTGGGCCCGTATTCTTTAACTTATTTATTCTCTCCATTCGGATTTGTTGATTCTTTTATTCCTTTTGTGGCTAGAAACTATTTGTTTAATCCATGCATCAATTTTTTATTTGGTCACGGGAACCAATTTCTTCCCCTATAGTATTTATAGTTAATGATTTATATTGGTTGTTATAAAAAGAAAGTCTAATAGGTAAACCGCACGATTTTAGTTAACCGCTTTGACCTGGGTCTAGTGCAACCAGGTGGTTCAATTCGAGTTTTAAGTACTAAAATCTCAGGTAGTAACGGCCCGGTAACATCGCTGATTTATGGTTCAACCGATTGAACCGGCCGGGTCAAATCGAGTTTCAAAATATTTTCTTAAATTGTGACATGTGTATATAAGTGTATTTTTTTAAGCTTGTACTAAATACATATTACATGTGACTCTTAAACACGGCATATCGTTATGTTTATCTTTCTTGTAGTTTGAAATGAGACATGGGGAGATGAAAATTTGAATCCAAACACACTACATGTAATATATTCATATTGTATGTATCAATTAAACATGCAAAAACATGCAGAGAGTAAAAACTATAGATTGTTATGTAAACCGAAAAGAGAATAATAATTTGAGCAAAATCATTAATGGAGAGTTTTCTCATTTAGTTGTGGATCATGATAAAGGTGTGATTACCTTATAAATAGGATAGAAATCGATACTAATAGTTGTGGATCATGGTAAAGGTGTGATTACCTTATAAATAGGATAGAAATTGATATTAATGTTGTTGAAGGTTTGATTAAGCTTGCTCTAACGAATATGAAAGATAATGCTGAACAGATGGAACAGTTAGAACCATATTTTACTCTGTGAATCAATATGCACATTCATTATTATCATTTTTGTGTGTATGCTATACCATATTTCATTTTGCAATGGACATTTTTATTTTAATATATATGTTTATAAGTTAATACTTATGTTGATGTTGTAATTATTTTCGCATAACGTTATTTGACCACGAAATTTAAATTGCAAGATGCGTCTTTAAATTGCAAGATGCGTCTCCAAAACTTGCGAGTACTCGGCTAGTAATTTCTTATGAACCAAAAAGAAATATAATTAACTTATATGACTTTTTACAAGGACTTAAGTATGATATACAATTCAGTTAACAATTCTATCATCTACATAACTACTCCTTCCATCTCATATTAAATGTTCAAGTTTAACTTTAGATGTACGAGTCATTCAGACCCGGGCGATGCCACGGGCTGTATATGATGGTATTATATATTTAAATTGTTATTGTTCAGCACAAATTTTCTTCATTTTGATCATGGATCCGTCATTTATTTTCTTCATTTTATATTCGGGACGTATTTTTGTCATTGTATATATAAGTTGTCATGGTAGCATACATTTTATAAGCATGATACGTACTTAAAATAGTTTATTGACATGTAATCTTTTAAGGTGTATTTTTTACGTAATATTTTTTGTCTATTTATTTTGATATTGACTCTATCATTTTTTTATTGGAACTAACTAATATTAATACATTGGGCTAAGTTATAACTATTTCTTATGATAGTCAACAATGCCCGTAATGTACTCATTCTCAGATTCAACAATTCAATAATACATTTCACTTTCACATCATTCTCTGTTTCTCAATATGGTATCAGAGCCTCACCACAACAACTGTGGTGGCTAACTGATTCCGACCACCATAACTACTTTTTCCGATCAAAAATAACTAATTTTCCACCACAACTACTTTTCCCGCCTAATTTCTCAACCACAAATCACCATTACCATCACAATCCACCATCAATTCCGCACCATATTCATCACAAAACACTCATAAATCATCACTGATCATCAAGAACAATCACAATTTACCAGAAATCATTCAGATTCTCACATATCTTCAAAAAAAAAAAAAAAATTCAATTCTTTGACTCCATTGATAAACCTTCAATTAACTTCATCATTTCAACAATCTTTTTTCACATTCTAACACTATCATACACTCACAATGACATCACCAGGTCCAAACACTCAGCAAGCATCAACTTCACTGGAAAATGACATCACTTCACCCTTTCACCCATTGTATTTTCACCCAAATGATCACCCTGGCATGTTACTGATTTCAAAGAAGCTTAATGGGTCAGAAAACTACAGTTCTTGGAAAAGGTCAATGCTCATTGCTCTTAGTGCCAAAAACAAGGTGAAACTGATTAATGGAAGCTATGCAGAACCATCTTCTTCATCAGAACTCAGGATTCATTGGGAGAGGGCAAATGATATGCTCATCTCATGGATTCTAAACACTGTTTCAGAAGAGATAGGTAATCATCTCACATTTGTCAATTCTGCTTCTGCCTTATGGAATGAATTGCATGAGCATTATTCACAGTTAGATGGCCATAGGATTTATCAAATTGCTCATGAAATTGTGGAACTCAAACAGTCAAATTGTACAATTGAAGTCTATTATCACAAGCTTAAGGGTCTTTGGGATGAATTTGATGCAATAGAGGCACCTTATGCTTGTACATGTAAATGTGTTTGTGATAATGGGAAAGAAAATGGTGAGAGGGAACATAGGAAGAGACTGATACAATTTCTCATGGGCCTTGATGATTGCTACACCAATATTAGAGGGCAAATTCTCTTGATGCAACCATTACCAACTGTAGCCAAAGCCTATAGCATGTTAAGACAGGAAGAGAAACAAAGAGACTCTCCTAAACAACCCTCTGTTGCTCCAATTGCTTTAAACACCTATAGATCTGCTTATATTCCACCTCACAGACAACAATCACCAAACAATCAGCCCTCAAACTCAAGCAGTGATAGGAGAAGCAATTTTAAGAAAGGGGTGTTTTGTGCTTATTGTAAGAAAGAAGGGCATTCAAAAGAGGAATGTTACAAATTGCTTGGCTACCCCCCTGGTCATCCACTACACAACAAGTATCAGACACCTTCACAAAGGAATGCAGGCACAAATAGGAACACTAGTGGGAGATCAGTGAATATGGCCACAGGACAAACACTCCCACCAATGGAAAGTTCACCCCTAGATCAGTGTTCAACTTCTGGTACCACCACTATCCCAGAGGATCAAGTGAATGCTAGAATGGATCAATTACAGAACCAGTTGAACCAAGTTCTCCTAATGATGCAGAATGTTCACCATGACACCTCTGATGTGGCACCACACATGGCAGGTATACTTTCTTTCTCCACAAATGTTACCATCCCTGCTACTATCTCTGGTATCCATAAATTCAACTCTATAGCTAAAATGCACTCATTCATTGCTTCTAACATTTCAAAATCATCATTCATATGGATTGTTGACAGTGGAGCCACAGACCATATCTGCATCTCTTTTAGCATCATGCATAACATAACCAAACTCAAGACACCTATCACTGTTTCATTGCCCAATGGGCACACCACACAAGTTCACTTTACTGGTTCAGTACACTTAACATCAACCTTAACCATTCATGATGTGTTTTACATTCCCACTTTCACTTATAACTTAATCTCCATTAGCAAACTTCTACACAACACCCTACTCTCAGTCACATTCACTCATGACAAGTTTGTTTTTCAGGGCCATGATGGGACAAGCACATATGGCACCCTTCATGGTGGACTGTATCTCCTTGCCTCAAACAAGCCAATCACCTCACCTTCCTCATCAGTTCTCTCTAGCACCAGCAATTCACACCTTTGGCATTCCAGGCTGGGTCACACACCTGTTCAAACTCTCAGAAAAATCAAAAACATGTCTTTTCCTTTCAGTAGCTTAGAAAGCAAATGTGATATCTGTCCTTTAGCTAAACATCATGTATTACCATTTCCTGTAAGTACATCACAAGCAAAGTCAAAATTTGAATTAGTTCACCTTGATGTATGGGGACCTTACAGGAATCCTACTCTCAATAAATGTACCTATTTTCTCACTATTGTTGATGATTTCTCAAGAGCAACATGGACATATCTTTTACCTAGTAAACATCATGTTTTCACAACCTTCCAAACATTTCATAAATCTGTTGCAACTCAATATCAATCAACTGTGAAAACCATAAGGACAGATAATGGGACTGAGTTTGTTAACAAATCCTTTGAAACTTATCTTCAAAATCATGGTATAACACATCAAACTTCATGCCCCTACACACCACAACAAAATGCAAGGGTTGAAAGAAAACATAGACATCTCTTAGAAATGGCAAGGTCCATACACTTTCAAGCTCACTTTCCTATCCATTTTTGGGGATACAGTCTCCTAGCATCCACATACATCATCAACAGAATCCCATCCAAAACACTTCAAGACAAAAGTCCCTATGAATTATTACATGACACACCACCCATCCTTGATCATATGAGAGTTATAGGTTGCTTGGCTTATGCCTATCATCACACAACAGATAAATTTGACACCAGAGCCACCCCCACCATACTAATTGGATACCCAAATAACCAAAAAGGATACCTTTTATATGATCCAAACACTCACAAAACAATCACCAGCAGAAATGTTCTCTTTGATGAGGACAAATTTCCTTTTGCAAATCCAAAAACCAACACCTCATCAATACCACAGTCTACCTCACCTCCCACTTCTCCTACTTTCATCATTCCTACACCTTTTTCACCTCACCAACCACCATGATGTGAAAGTGAAATGTATTATTGAATTGTTGAATCTGAGAATGAGTACATTGTGTGTTTATATACAACAAGATAGAGGGAAAACTGTAACTGACTCTACATCTTCTAGAAGTAAGCTACATAAAGTTAAGCTAGTGTACTACTACATCTGATTACATTTCCATAAGCTCCTTTGTATCATGATCTTCATCTTGGGTGGGGATCCTCTGTTACTGCACCCTGCACTTCCTCTGTTCACTTGAGTTGAGTTAACTGAGTGTTTGGATCTGCATTTATCTTGTGCTCCATTAAAAATACAAATGTATCATACAAATGTATATGGAGATGATTTGCACACATTAATTTTTTATTTGCATACTTCAATATACTAACAGTTGAAGCAGGATGTATACACAGTACGACAAGTTAATGCATAAATTGAAATGTGCCAATAAAAAAAGTGAGTGTGCAAATCATTTCCCAAATGTATATGATACGACTATGACTTGGCCTTAGCTATGTTAGTACAACTTAGCTACACATAGTTTAAACGGATGACTCTTTTCTTATTCATGTTATTTTAGGGACGATAACTAAGATGTATGCGGTTTAACTGGCATATTTTGGTGACTGTCTGTAGCTCTTTTGATGTCCACTCTCAAAAATACTTTGCGAGGTTTGAACCTTATAACTCTGAAAACATTAGTGTGCCTTAACCACTCAGAATAGTTGTAACATGACACATATTTTAACATTTATTTGTAAGGTATCATTTTTTAAACATGACATGTAGTTAAGACAAGTTTAAAAAACCACCCATTTTGATCTAAACTCATTTAACTAGAAAAAAAGACCAATTAACAATAACTTGTGTCATAATTAAATTTGAACTTGAGATATCATAGCATTTTATGGTCAAAATCATGATCTTATATAAGATCTTATTAGTACATTGATCTTATAAAAGATACATTTCTAAGTATTGAACAAGATATTATGATTGACCTCAAAATCTTTAACAACTAGTGTTTTCTTATGCTAATTTAGACACATGGTGTGTGAATGATGTGTAGTAACAAACACTACTTATCAATATGGAAGTTACATGTGTGTTGGTTTCAGGTACACTGCATATGAATCCACAATTGTAGTAATAGTAATGCATGCATTCTGAAATAACACTCTTTTTGTCCACTGCCGTATGTACACAACATCACTGTACTATCCGTGATATTTCCATTCTTATACTACATGCCAAAAATGTACATAAAAAAAATGCAAATACACTGATTTTTAAAAAATATGAATAACTAGCTAAATTTTATATGTCATTGTAATGTGTAACTCAAATCTTAGTGGCCAACTGGCCATAATGCTTGAAAGTTTGTGTTGTGTTCGATATTCAAAAGAAGCCCAAAACTAGTTGACAAAAACAACTAACTCATTATCAAGAAGGAATCTGTTTGAACTAAGTAAATAGTTTAACTAGCATTTGAAGGATTAATATTTAATGAAATTCACTATGATTTGATTGGTTAAAGATTTCTTTAGAAAAAGTAGATTATGAATTCGATCTTAACTCATGACTAAATGTCATTGAAACATATGCTCATTATATGGCTAGGTTTGTAGGAAAGGTTAGTCGACATTAAAGAAAACGCATAAAGTTAGGTAAACTTTTTAAAGAAGAATTAATGAAGTTTGATATGCTTATATTCAATTCCAAAAGTTCAAAAGCTCGAGTCATGATAACGGTCAACAATAACAATAACACTAACACTCGATCTTGTCACTACAAGAAACAGGAGAACAGGCGACGAGCTTTTTCCCGTCGACACAATGTCGTCGGGAATATGCAGAAAACGACAAAAAAAAACNACAATCTTTTTCACATTCTAACACGATCATATCTTCACAATGACATCACCAAATCCAAACACTCAGCAAGCATCAACTTCATTGGAAAATGACATCACTTCACCCTTTCACCCATTGTATTTTCACCCAAATGATCACCCTGGCATGTTACTGATTTCAAAGAAGCTTAATGGGTCAGAAAACTACAGTTCTTGGAAAAGGTCAATGCTCATTGCTCTTAGTGCCAAAAACAATGTGAAACTGATTAATGGAAGCTGTGCAGAACCATCTTCTTCATCAGAACTCAGAATTCATTGGGAGAGGGCAAATGATATGCTCATCTCATGGATTCTAAACACTGTTTCAGAAGAGATAGGTAATCATCTCACATTTCTCAATTCTGCTTCTGCCTTATGGAATGAATTGCATGAACATTATTCACAGTTAGATGAACATTATCCACCATCCAGAACATCAACCAGAACAAAACAACTACCCACAAAACTCAAAGATTATCACTGTCAACTTCCAAAATCCACAATTCACAGTGTCAACAAAAAACAAACACCATCATTCACATTACATTTCATATTCAAATTTATCCACCACATCACTGCATTTAATTAATTCCATTGATACTCACACTGAACCCACATCATTCAAACAAGCATCTAAACATCCAAAATGGAAAGAAGCAATGGATAAGGAAATTACAGCTTTAGAGGAGAATGAAACATGGGAACTTACACTTTTACCACCTGACAAAATACCAATTGGGAGCAAATGGGTCTACAAGATCAAATTTTATGCTGATGGGACAGTTGAAAGATACAAGGCCAGTTTTGTAGCAAAGGGGTATACTCAAAAGGAAGGGGTGGACTATAAGGAAACTTTTGCTCCAGTTGCTAAAATTACCACAGTGAGAACTCTCCTAGCTATTGTAGTACATTATGGTTGGATTATTGAGCAATTGGATGTCAATAATGCTTTTCTCCATGGTGACTTACATGAAGATGTCTATATGGAAGTTCCACAAGGTTATTCTCAAACACTCCCACCCAACACAGTGTGTAAACTGAAAAAGTCTCTCTATGGGTTAAAACAAGCCAACAGACAATGGTTTGAAAAACTCACATTCTTTCTCATCTCACTGGGGTTCAAGCAAAGTTATGTAGACACTTCACTTTTCACCTTTCATTCAGGGAACAAATTCATCAGTTTGCTAGTATATGTAGATGACATAATCATTGCTGGCAATGACAAGTTGATTATTCAGAAGGTCAAACAACATCTTGATACCAAATTTAGCATCAAAGACCTTGGTACACTTCATTACTATCTAGGCATAGAGTTCCTAAGAAACAAGGATGGACTGACAATGACACAGAGGAAGTATGCCATTGATTTGGTTACTCATGCAGGCCTCCTAGATACAAAACCATCTGCCATTCCTCTCAATCCTCTCACTAAACTCACACTGGATGATGGAGAACTCTTATCAGATCCTTCTTATTACAGAACTCTAGTTGGTAAGCTCATCTAGTTAACCATCACTAGACCTGACTTGGCCTTTGCAGCTCAAATATTGAGCCAGTTTCTACAACAACCAAGGGTCCCTCACATGAAAGCTCTTACAAAGGTCATCAGATACATCAAGCTTACAACTGGTCAAGGTTTAATCTTTCCAGCCCACAACACTTTACACTTGAAAGCATTCTGTGATAGTGATTGGGCAAGTTGTCCTTTTTCTAGAAGGTCTGTGACTGGATATGGCATATTTCTGGGTTCTAGTCTAATTTCCTGGCAATCTAAGAAACAAACAGTGGTTTCTAGGTCTTCCACAGAGGCTGAATACAGGGCCCTTGCAGATACTACTTGTGAAATAACATGGTTGCAATGCCTGCTAAAAGAATTCTCTGTACAAGCACCTACTCCTATTCTCATGATGTGTGATAATGCTTCATGCATGGCTCTAGCCTCAAATCCTGTACATCATGCTAGAACTAAACATATAGAGCTTGATTGTCACTTTGTGAGAGATAAGGTAAAGGCTGGACAAATTGTTCCCACTTATGTCCCAACCAAGCATCAGCTAGCAGACATCCTCACAAAGGCTCTGAGTAAACCTCTTCATTATAATTGCATTTCCAAGTTGACAATGTGTAATCCTTACCCACTGTCAACTTGCGAGGGGGATAATGGAGCACAAGATAAATGCAAATCCAAACACTCAGTTAACTCAACTCAAGTGAACAGAGGAAGTGCAGGGTGCATAAACAGAGGATCCCCACCCAAGATGAAGATCATGATACAAAGGAGCTTATGGAAGTGTAATCAGATGTAGTAGTACTCTAGCTTAACCTTATGTAGCTTACTTCTAGAAGATGTAGAGTTAGTTACAGTTTTCCTCTATCTTGTTGTATATAAACACACAATGTACTCATTTTCTTATTCAACAATTCAATAATACATTTCACTTTCACATCATTCTCCGTTTCTCAATAATATTCCCACGTTCGGATTAACTAATCCGAAATATCTGGAAATCTTTATAAGTTGCTTAAACTTGAAATTAGAAACAACAAGCTTTAATTTGTCTCTTCCCCAAGATCTGTTATTTAAAATCGTAACATTTCTTTAGAATTATCATTTAATTTTTGAACTACCGGAATTACCTATACAAACTAACATGGGTTGACACAACTTGCATCGTGATTTTAAATAAAACTGTCACTAGAATCACGGTACCGTACCATGTGCCTCGGCAAAGGCATCCTCAGTCAACATATGCGGCTTTTTATAGAGTTTCCTTAATAATGCCAAAGTAGTTTATGATTAAAAAGCACTCGTCTATTCTAAAATAATTTTTTTCGACATAGTTTATAAAACTACGAGCAAATTACAAATTTCCTCCAGGTCTTTTTATAAACATTCACACTTTTTCTTTTTTCTCAAAAATAATTACGCTGGTCATACTTGTGATTGTCTACTTTTTTAAATTTGGTCTTTTCGACTAGCAGCCGTTACAAAGATCACGTTAAACAGGGTTGTCCTATTGATTTGGGTGGCCCGGTGCGAAACTACGAGTGAAGCCGTAAATCACAAAAAACTTTATTATTATGGAAAATTCAAAACAAAATATACTTAGACATGTATAAATATTAATTGACATATACTAAATCGAATGCTCCTTCACATAATATTTTAAAAATGGCTCTAAAAATTTAAGTTAGACATGTATAAATATACTTAGACATGTATAAATACTAATGAACATATATTAAATTAGAGACTTCTCACAAATGATGGCCCTATGCGACTGCCCAACTTGCACATGTTAATCACCACCACAAACGTTAAGTACCATTACGTGAGGGCATTTTGATTTTTTACGGATGTTCATCTTCAACCTCTTATTTGGCATATTTTTTTACGTATGTTCATCTTCAACCTCTTATTTTCTTCATGAATATTCATTTAAAAAAAAAAAAAAGGACATAAACACAAAAATACTTACTCACACTAAAATAAACTAAGAAACATAAAATGTTTATAAACAATTTGAATCTTTTATATAATAAAACAAAACCCCAAGTGGGGACTTTTCCATTTCAAAAAAACTAAACCATGCCTTATTTAGTAATAATATTATTTAGAAAAAAAGATTATTTTCTTATTAGATAATATTTTATATTTATCCATAACACAAGTAGAAGATAAATACAAAA
>LBNU01031314.1:18766-39443 GCA_014162995.1 Artemisia annua | reverse complement strand
GCAAAAAAAAAAAAAAAAAAAAAAAAAAAAAAAAAAAAAAAAAAAAAAAAAAAAAAAAAAAAAAAAAAAAAAAAAAAAAAAAAAAAAAAAATTACCCACACACCTATTTCCATCACACCCTTTATTCCCTTTGGTTTCCATCAGACCATTTCCTTTTCCATCATCGACCCGGTGGATACTGTGACTTCGTCGCACCACAAAAACTCCAACAAACTGACATGAGCATCTTGTGGCTTAAATATGAGTTTGATTTGAACTGATAATTTGGTATTTATCTAAATGCTGAATAAGGATAATGATGATGGTTTTAGTGGTTGAATTTGTTTTTATTATTTGTTGAATAACAACCATCTCATACAGTTTTGCATACATCAAGAGTGAGTAGGAAAGATTGAACCTACCACCTTTTAACAATCCTCTCAATGGTTCAAAAATTGGTTCGGGTAGGTTTTCCAAGTCATACCAATCCCAACCTTCAATTCACATCTTTGGGGTTCAATATTTTTAGGCGTTTGATTTGGGTCTGATAAATTTGCGCGCATGTAAGCAACAACAGCATGTATACATATCAGCTAAGACATAGTTGACTGTAGTTACGACCTTTAAATTCTCTATGTCTAGTCCTGTTTCCTCCTTCACTTCTCTTGTTGCACATTCTTCGAAGTTTTCGTCTGGGAATCAATTTGAAACAATAACAATTTAAAAACAGAGAAAAGAATGTTGGGAAACCGAAAAACCCACAAAAAAGGGCTGGCGCCATTTCTTCTTCGATACATATCTGGAATCACAAAAGTAATACTCTTTACGTTATGTATGCAACATGCATGTAGTATTAGTTTTTCCATTGTGGTATAGATGTAAGGGATATTCTTTGATTAGTTTCCTAATATATATTTTATTTCGAACACTATCAAGTATCAATTAATTAGAGATCGATAATTCATATTACATGCATGTTTTCTTGTGAGGTTTTGCACTTTGCACTAAAGACATACAACAAGATACATAGTGCCGAGGTTTAGTTAGAGAGAACTGTACACCCGCCATACTCAAGGTGGCCGCCGGGTAGGTTACTAAGAAGGTATAAAAAAGTTTAAAAGTGTATTATTTTAAAATACCAGGTTCGAGACCCCGACACCATTGGTATGTTTAATGCTACATTTTCTATGATAATTGATGGACCAGATGCCGTTCATGAAAAGAACTTTTACTCATAATACATACCTTCTTATTTGTGCTTCCATATTAGTATACAAAGTCATATGAAAAGTTTGACTAGCATAACAAGATTTTTATGTTGGGGTTCCACTGTTGATCTTAGTATACATTAGTATCATAACCTGTAATACACAATTCAAGACTATCTATAGAGAACTAAACACGTCTGGACCAAAAGCTAAAGTTCAACTGTCCCTGTACCTAAAGCTACCCATTTTGACCTGTTAACCGTCAAACCCCCTTTTGACACCTATACTTTGTTTCATTCAAAAAGAACTAGGTTGTGCTTCCATTTAGACTTTTGGTTTTAAAAAAAAAGGTATCTATATCGTTCTTTAAAGATGGTTACTGAGAAAATACATATTCCATGATGAAAGCAGATTTACTTATAAATGGTTCGATTTGGAAACTTCAAATCCTAAACAGGTGAAATTAGTAAAATAAAAGAAAAAAACTTTTAGGTAAGAAGGGAAAGAGCTTTTTGGGCCAAAACTGATAGAAAGTCGACCAAACTAATCTGTTAAGCTGTTAAATTGTTGTAATACAATTGTTTTCTTAACTATGCATCAGTTATTCATTAATTCTGATTTAAAAAATTGTCCAAAAAAAATGTTTTCAGGTGAAACTGATCCATGTTGTGTTGTTACACGTTCACACGCCCGTCTTGGCACCTATGTACGGAAGGTGGTGTGGAAGAGCCAATTCCACTCTAGTTACTGGAATGAGTGACTGGGAAGAGTATCCTGAGTTTGGTATTGTAGCAG
Organism: Artemisia annua; assembly: GCA_014162995.1. Lineage (NCBI taxonomy): Eukaryota > Viridiplantae > Streptophyta > Magnoliopsida > Asterales > Asteraceae > Artemisia > Artemisia annua. Next base: position 37,461 of record LBNU01031314.1, on the reverse strand, counting down.
ATTTCTTGGCCAAAGATTCCAGCGAACTTCATTGAAATATGGAAACGGTGTGAGCATAGAAAAATGCAATAACCTAAAAATCTATCGTAAGTTATGTTTCAGCCATTATTGAAGGACTAGAAAACTGAGATATACTATTCTTTGCTTGACCCATTATAAGTAATAGTAACCGAATCGACCCATGTATAGGTAAATGGGTCGAAACTGCCACCTTTACATTTGAGCATGCCCTTATGATGTTTGTTTTATTATATTAGACATACTAATTATCTATAGAGAACTAATTATCGCTGGACCAAAGGTTTAAGTTCAACTGACCCCGTTCATAAAGCTACCCATTTTGACCCGTTAACCGTTAATGATGTTTTTTGTTGTTCATGTGTATGCTTTTTCTTGAAGAAAATGTTTTCTTAAGTAAAAGCTTAGTTTTCAAAACCTGTACGAAAAACATGCTCTAAAAAGCAGCAATTGTGAATGAAGTTACTTAACAGTGTTGTTACCTTTCCAAGTAGGTAAGTCCGTAAATCTCAGGGCTTTCAATAATATATACAATCATAGATGACTTTTTTGTATAAGAAAAAGAAATATGGGTTCTGGAAACAGATTACAGGCTTATGAAAGGGCCTCACATGCTTATATACATAATGGATTCTATTATATAAATACCCGTACATATGTAAAGTTTTAACCTTAAATATTAAGTTGTACGTATATATTACTAAGAGCACGCGGTAACATGACTTTTGGGGGTGAGTTATAAGATAACGCAGGGAAGTTAAGGTGAGTTATGCCTTACCGGGGCAAAAAGTCATTTGCAAGTTAACAAAGTGCGGCATAAGCATAACGCAGCGTTATGCTGCTATGTTAAGGTGAGTTATGACTTTTGGGGGTGAGTTATATGATAACGCAGCGGTAACATGACTTTTGGGGGTGAGTTATATGATAACGCAGGGAAGTTAAGGTGAGTTATAGGTGAGTTATCTTACCGCCCCCTAAAGTTAATGCACCAAGTTAACACCTTAACGCTGACGTGGCGGTGAGTTATAGGATAACTCACCGTCATGTTACCGAGTGCTCTAAAAGTAAATTCAGATAGAGTTGACAAGGGGTTGAATTTTGCAACACGAGTGATAAAAGTAATGGATAATCTTACTAACGCTAATACTAATAAAGAGGGCTGCCAATTTTAACATGGCACCGGATGTTGTGTCCATTATAAGTTTTACTTTTAGAAATATTTTACACCAATAACCGTGAACAAAAAATTAGAAACCATCAACACGGCATTCCCGCAGCAACGCGCGGGCTCGCCTACTCGTTAGTACTAAACCCAAGGAAATTTTCAAAATGCTTAACAAACTGCATAGTGACATCTTTTCCTTCATGCCTCATCCCCTGTTCATCATACACCATACTAATATGATTCCTGTGCTTCTTTCCTTTAATGACTTGATGGAAATATGTTGTGTTCTTATCTCCTTCATTTAGCCATTTTACTTTGGCTAATTGAGCTAATAACTTATCTTCGTCCAACACTACATCATTATATTCTTTAAGAGCAATTACAGTTTCCTTTCTAAGATCAGCATTGTGAACATCATTATCTATTCTTGACTGCAACTGCTTCACCTTTTCTTTAAGCAACTTTACCCTTTCAAATAAGTTCCCATCCTTCCAACTAAGCTTTTTCAGATCTTGTTTAAGATTCTTCATTTTCATTGCAAGAACAAACATCTTGAATCCCACAATAGTTTTATCCCATTCCTCTTTAACCATAGGAAGAAACTCAGCCTTCTAGTGACATAGTTTGAAAATCTAAAGGACCTCTTCTTCTTCTTCTTAAAACACTTAGGAATGACAAGAACTGCTGGACTGTGATCAGATACTACATAAGGAAGAAAGCAAGCTTGTGCCTCAGCATAGTCTTTAATCATATTTTCATTTCTCATGATCCTGCTAAGTTTCTTAGGTGTAGCTGTGCTAGGGTTCAATAGACTCTTGGTCCATGTAAAATGAAAGCCCACCCTATTAAGATCTTCAACCTCAATACCTGTAACACAATCCTGAAATTCTTGCATATCTTGAGCAGAAAAGGACATACCATCACTGTGTTCATCCAGCTTCAGAGTAACATTGAAGTCACCCATTAAACACCATGCATTATTGTTAACAATCACTTTATGACTTTCTAATTCTTTCCATAAAAGTCTTATTTCCCTACCATCATTCTTTGCATAAACAAAAGTACAGTAGATCTTCATCCTTGAGTTAACATCTTCAATTAGGCAAAGGATTGTCTGGCTTGTACAGTGAAAACACTCGTTCCTTGCTTTGTACAAAAATCTTCATTGAGGACTTAACGGGTTTCATAACCTGACAATTGTAAACAGTTTGCGATGATTTAATATTCTTCCCCGAAATCAGACCTCGATCAACATCTAATGAGATCCCATGAGTTCCTAAACTGATTGTTGCCATGTCTGTCAGTAAAAGTCGACCGAAGCTTTAGACGTTGATGCATGGAACTTATGGAGATCACTGACTGGCCACATTTTATATCATGTTCAATGGTTGTGCAAGTACACATTATTGGACTTTTGGCTCCGCCACCCAGTTTGGAAATATTATAGTGAGCTTTAGTAGTATAGAATAGTATGAGTGATTATTTATTGCAATGAATAATTATAATAGTCAAATAGACAAAGTAATCAATATTATATTACGGGTATGTTCGGTAAATTTGTTTGAGCTGAAGTTTATTAATCTAGAATCGCATAAAATACATAAAACTAAATTCAGATATATTTTCAACTTTTGCGTGATAATTCATTATATTTTTAAGGTTGTTTAAGTAATTGATTAGCTATAAGCCCTGATATTCCTCTTTCAATGCCTTTGGGCTTATTAAGGCTTATGACTTATAAAAGCTTCTATAAACTTGTGTAACAAACAAAGATTACTTTATAAACTAGCTTATAAAAGCTTAAGTTCTTATAAGCCTTGCGCGAAACACAGTCTACATTGGAGAAAATAAATAACCTTATACGTGTTAATGTATATAAAATGACACCTTTTTACATATGATGACTAGTTGATTATCTATTATGGTTGTTACAAGTAGTATATGAAAACGTAGAGAACGAACTGAACAAATCAAATTATACAGGGATCAAAAAGCAAAAAACAAAAACTCTTTCAATTCTCTCATCACAACTGGATATACAACAACATTTGATCACTTTAACCATATCATCTACATTGTCTAAATTTTATAAAAAAAATGGATGTAATGTATTCATCAATCCAATCTCTAAACACCCTTTTAACCGTACCCAAATTTACCCACCAAAATTCAAAAATCTGTGCGCTGAAACTTAGTCAACCCGTTTCGACCCGCCAAGTGTTCGACAAAATGCCTCATTCAACTGATTCTTTAGTTTGGAACAGCATTATCCAAACCCATTTAGGAAATTCTGATTTCCTTAAGGCAATGTTGACGTATAACGAAATGTTAACGCGTGGGGTTCGGCCTGATAGGCATACATTTCCTAGAATGTTATCTGTTTGCAGGCTGTCTCGTAGCTTGTCTTTAGGAAAACAGCTTCATGGGCAGGCAATGAAGTTGGGTGTTTGTAATGATATGTATGTGATTGGTTGTTTGATTGAGTTTTATGGGAATCTGGATGGGGTTCGTGCTGCGAAATGTGTGCTAGATAAATGTGAAGGGAGGTTGAGTTCTGTATCGTGGACGTTGTTGGTTAAGTTGTGTGTTAATAAAAATGAGCCTGCATTGGGGATTAAGTTTTTTAATGAGATGGTGAAGTCAGGGGCTGAGATTGATGCGGTTTTGCTTAGTACGGTTATTAGTGCTTGTGTTCTTGTGAAATCGTTGAAGGATGGTAGGAATGTACATCAAATTGCTAGGAAATGTGGGTTGGAGTTTGATGTGTTGGTGAGTAATTCGCTTTTGAAAATGTATGTGGAATGTGGGAGTGTTAAAGATGCGCGTGAGCTTTTTGATCAGATGACATCACGAGATGCTATCTCATGGACTTCGATTTTGCAAGGGTATGTGAAGAATGGAGAGATAAATGAAGGGTTAAAATTGTTCAGAAAGATGATTATTGAAAATAGCATAAAACCAGATGTTGTAGCAATCTCTAGTATCCTTCCAGCTTGTGCAAGAATGGCAGCCCATAAAAACGGAAGGGAAATTCATGGGTACTTAATTAGAAACAATATTCTGATAAATATAAAAGTCGAGAATGCATTGATAGATATGTATTCAAAATCTGGACGATTGGAGTATGCCTCGATTATCTTTTCTAAAATGAAATATAAAGATATTGTTTCATGGACTGTGATGATTTTTGGCTATAGTTTGCATGGTCAAGGTCATCTTGGAGTTGACTTATTTCAAAAAATCCCATTATTAGACGTAGACGAGATCAGTTATGTTACAGCCCTCTATGCTTGTTGCACATCCCGAATGGTTGAAGAAGGTATGCATTATTTCAATTGTATAAAGTCACCAAAATTAGTACATTGTGCTTTAGTGGTTGCCCTTCTAGCTCGTGCTGGAAAATTTGATCAAGCAAGAGCTTTTATTAATGAACGTAGCATAACAAGGGAACCAGAGGCGTTAAGAGCGTTAATAGATGGATGTAGGATTCATAGGAATATAACTACAGGAAAAAGATTAATCGAGCACCTATGTGATTTGGAGCCTCTTAATGCGGATAACTACATAATGATGTCAAATTATTATGCACAGAGTGGGAAAAATGACATGGTTGATATATGGAAAGAGACGATACGAGATATGGATTTGACACCGAAGATTGCATATAGTTGGATAGAGTTTAGAAACAAAGTTCATGTATTTAAAACAGGGGATGTATCACATCCAAGATCAGAGGGTATATATTGGGAGTTGGAGTGTTTGATGAAGCACTTTGAAAAAAGTGGTTCTCAATGGGCCCCGGAATTTGGTTTTCATGATGTAGATGAAGAGCGAGAGTGTGTTCCTATTGGTCATAGTGAGTTGTTGGCAATTTCATTTGGATTGATTAGCACGAAAAGAGGGAGTACTATTCGTGTGACTAAGAATCATCGTGTTTGTCATAGATGTCATGAGGCTGCAAAATATATCTCTAAAGTAACCAGCCGGGAGATCATATTAAAGGATCCAAACGTTTTCACCATTTCAAGAATGGGATATGCTCCTGCAGGAATCTTTTACTAGTGGTTATTCAAGGACTTAACCTTAATAAAGTCAAAGGGTTATCAAACACACCCCATATGCTTAAAAGTCAAATGGATCTATTTTATTGAACATTTATGATCAATCATGGCTGAAAATGGAAGACAACTCTGGAGTTATGGCAGCAAACAAAGGTTAGTTAAGACCGAAATGTTGGTGATACGACGAGTGAATGAAGTGAAGGTATGTGGAATTCTAAGCTATTGACTTTTATTTTCCAACTACATTTCTCTCAACTTAAGTTGCAATTATTATTTGATTACACATTTTGGAGAACCTTTTCCAAACAGATTTCCTTTATAAGAGAAAGGCCAACTTACGATTAATTTAAAAGTAAACACCATGGGATTGGCTTAGTGGTTAAGGTCACTCGGGACTTGGTGACTCTGCGCTCATGAGCAATCAGTTTCGGTTTGACTCACACTTGGTGCTTACCGTCTAAAGGGACATGTAGAGGTGCGGGGGGGGGGGGGTTTGACCCGTAAACAATTCTTTGACCTTTTTATGTATAACTAATGCCTTAATTATGATTTATAACAATAATATTATCACAATTATAATCTTGGGCAAATTATTAAAAAAAAAGTACTATACTTGCCACGGTTTCATCTTCTGGGTACCAAACAAAAAAAATTCACTTTCAGTACAATAAAGTTGTATTTTTATAACTATTGGGGCAATTTTTCACTTGTTTGACCGGTTGAGTCCACGTGTACAGGTAACATGCCACGCTGGAATACCACTATATTTATAAAAGCATAAATTCACTTCCCCCAAAACATAAATACGCTTCCCCCTTTCACCCATCCATATAAACCCTAATTCCTGCATCAAATTAAACCATACAATCTTCCCCAATTGGTCCTAAAAAAATATGCGCTCATCAAGTTCAACATGTCGATCATAACGGAGATTCTATACCCTTGAAGAAATCCGTGCAATAACGCATTGTGATTGTAAGATTCCAATTTATGAGCAAGTTGCTTGGACTCCCACGAATCCGGGTAGGGTTGTCCCACACGGGTAAGTTACCAGTAACAATAAATCTTCCACCTTTTACATTTTTGTTTTCTAAATTTTTTGTGTTAATGATGTTTAGAAATGTGGGGTGTATGGTTTTCTTGATGAGGAATTACCTTGTGATTACTACAAAGACCTATTCTTCAAGCAACATGAGGAGAACAAACAACTGAGGGAGGAGCTGTCCAACCATTTTGGTGGTATCACAGTGCATCAGCCCTCGTAACAGCCAGTTAAGATCTATCAATGGAGCTAATTTACCAAGAAATGAATGCTTTCAAGGCCAAGGCAAAAGTGTATGACTAGTTTGTTGTTGGTTGTATTCGGTTTGATAATTGTGTTGATTTTGTGTCTCATTGTTGTATCCTTCAAAAACTAAGTGTTGAAGGTTTCTGATAGTTGTAGTTTGTGTGCTTTAGGATGTTTTGGTATTATCAATGTATGTTATATGCTTATGAACTGCATATGTTGATGTATTTTGGTTTTATGTTCAAGGTTTCTATTAGGTGTAATGAAATGGTTCTATGTCTGTGTTCAATTTTTTGGTTCATGAGGATTGTTATGAAAGCATTTTTTTTGTTCAGTTAAATACCATTTATCAAGTAAATACTAAGACCACATTTACAAAGCACCACAATGATTAACTAAGAAACCTTCATTCAACTAGAAGTGTTCTTTAATAACAACAATTGTTTGTGCATCAGCACATTACATTGTTACAAGCAGAACACATAAACCTGTTATGCCTTTTCCATGAACAAAATAGGCTAGCGTATATAGTGGCATGAAGCCATGAACTGCATCACTATATCAGGTTCCTACCAACTATTTACATAAACTAAAGCATGCCCTCTGTGTACAAAATAGGGCATAATAGTGGCATATAGTGCACCACTATATCAGTATCTTAGTTTTTACATACCTAATATAGAACATACTTGTTAAATAGTTTTAGTACAAAATACAGATTTCCCAAAATAAGTGCTAACATAGTCTTGAAGGAATTTAATCCAACACAATTTCATTCTCCATACTTGAACCTGGACCAGTAACTGGAGCAGAAAGCTCCTTATGGAGAATTATTTGACTTTTCTTCCTTGGAGGAAGAGGTTGTGGTGCAGCACTTGCTCTTACTTGCCTGGCAATTGGCTCAGCAGATGCAGCTCTGATGGGTTCTTCCCTTGCTTCTGGTTCAGCAAACCTTGACTGTGTCAAGCTTCTTCTTCTTAATCCACCTCTTGCAGATGAAGTTCCACCTCTTGCAAATGAAGTACCACCTCTTGTATATGTTGTTGCAGGTTGTTTTGAACTCCCTACAACTTGTGATTACTGTGTTCCAGGAATGTTTTCACATTGTGTTTTCCTTTTCTTTGTCCCTGCAAATGAAACAAAGTAAGTTATAAGCAGCATGTTAAAAACTTTGGTGACATGAAATAAAGTGTTGTTTAAAAGTACCTGCTGTCTGTGGTGCATGAAGAGGCTCACTATTTTCAATTGTGTCAGAAGTAGCTTCCCTATCCATTCCTAACCATGCTCCCATCCTGCCTATTCTTTGTGTGGGTATAAGTCCACGAGACTTACTTTTGCCACCTCTCATCTTAACATACCCAAACTTACCTTTTTTCCTTGTTTCAAAATTTCTACCCATGTGGCGAACTCTCCCATCAGAAAATGTGAACACACTATTTCTATTAGTTTCACCCATTTCAAACTCATCAATGTTATTGTTAACAAATGCAGGTATATTACTTTCATCAACCAAGGGTTCTTCTGTGGGTATCACCTTTTTTGGTCTACCTATTTTTCCTTTTTCTTTGAGTGGTTTGGGTATTGGTTATTTGTTACAACCCTTGTAACAAGATGCAAACAATTATAAGTGACTGTTATAATAACATAAGACAAAACATGTTAACAATGATTACTATTGTTAAATAGGAAAGTATCTTTGGTAATCCTTTGAAACTTCAAAGACCTTTTGGATGTTCGGACAAATGTCACCAGTCCATTTTTCACTCAGCATTCTCATTGTGTTCATCCTCTCCATGACTGTAACCCTTATGGACTATAACATAGTGATTATTGGTTTCTCCCTAGCAGTGCACAAAACCGAGTTAAAACATTAGCTGAAACTGTTAATACAAATATCGCCTAAAAACGTTATTTATATTTTAACGATCTTTGCTAAGTTTTGTTAATGACAAAGTACAAACTTTAGTTTGTAATAAAACATCACTTTAGTTTTTAAGTCTTATATAACTAGACTTTGCATTTCTATTTAAACATAAACTTGGTTTTATATATTTAAATGGATACTTTAAGACATGCATTCATGTATAGGTTATGTGTTTAACTTGCCATGAATCAATGCATGTAGGCTAGCAATAAGTTGATGTGACTTGACTTGTGTCTTTAATGTGTATTGTCACATCAAGCATTCATGTGTCTAACTTGTCATAACACTTGCTTGCACACTTAGGAAAGAATTCAAGTTTGCATTAACTTGACAATGACATTACATGCCTTGTACTTAAATGTCATCTTGCTTGCACACTTAGGAAAGAATTCATGTTAGCATTAACTTGATTAAGACATTACATAGGCTTGCACATAAATGTCATACTAACATGTTTCTAGTTTGTGTTGTCACATCATGATCATAACTAGCTTTGGTCTTTATGCAATTAAGGTGAAGATTGTGTGTTTGACTTACCATAAGCTTTAAGTTATGTTTAGCTAGCATGTAGGATTGATGTGACATTGTGTGCAATGTGTCTTGCATGCTTTGAATGTGTTGTGTCACATCATGTGTAATAAGTTCATGCATCATCATTAGTTAGATTATGTGTTTGACTAACTTTGGCATTTATACTTGCATGGAAGAACTCTTCCTTGAGTCAATGCATACCTATGTGATGTGACTTGACATTTGTTTTGTAGGATTTTACTTTGTGTGCAAGGTTGGTATTCAGCAGACCTGGCGGAACCCTGGAGTTCAACGGGCGGAACCCTTGTGAAGGTTCCGCCGGTTCCGCCAGAGCTGACATTTTATGCAGTATAAATAGAAGTCAACTTGCAAGAAAATCCTTATCACTTTGAGCCAAATAATCCACATATCCTCTCAACTAACCCAGGAACATTTTGACTTGTGTGATTATCTTATGTAGCAAGAAGTCCACAAGATCAATGAAGAAGTTACAAGTTTCAACAAGAAGTTGCAAGACTTGTTAACTTAGTCTAGTATAAGCTTTGGTAGTTTATACTTCATATGTATTGTGTCAAGTGATCGGTTAGTATTTTAGGCCTCAAAATACGTAGTGTAATGGGAGTTGTTGTACCCTTGTAAAAGAACTAACGGGAGTGGTTGTACCCTTGGTAAAGAACTCGACATCTAGCCTTGTGTCGGTAAAAGGAATTAGGCGACGTTAGGTTGGTTCTACCTTGAACTAGAACCCGGTATTTAGCTTAGTACCGGATAAAGTGTAAGCGACGTGTGAAAGGTTTCTCCACCGAGAAGGAGTTTGTTGATAGTGCTTGAAACTCTCGAGTTGGACACTCGGGGCGTGGACGTAGGGCAAGGACAAGTGAGGTCCTTGTAGCCGAACCACGATAAACAATCGTGTTGTGGTTTGATCGTTCTATCTCTTTACTTGCATGCTTTATATATATATTATGTTGTGCTCACATATTATCTTTGAGTTGGTCAAAGTATTTCCATTCATATAATAAAGCAAAACGTCAAGTATATCTTTGATTAAAACGAGTAATTTGCAAAAGATTATTAATGTAAAAAGCGGTAAACTATTCAACCCCCCTTCTAGTTTTCCACAGAAACCATTTTCGATGGCCTCACAGCATACACCTTCTCTAAAGTAAGCTCTAGACCAAGTCTTTGCATCTTTTTTCTCCAAGTATTCATGTGCTTTGGGATTAGCTGTCTTGATCTTTTCCATAATTCTCTGAAACTTTTGTGGGTATGATGCTTTGGATGCACCCCAGAAGAGGCCACGAAACTCTTCGCCACTGAATTGCTTTCTGAAATTCTCATAATATGGCGTGCACACTGCCGATGCTCTGCTAAAGGCATTACCTCTTTAACAGCTTCAATTAGACCCTTCAAATTAGGTGCACATAGTTAGAAATTCATTTTAAGCACACTGAGAAATTGTATTACAGACTATAAATTATAAAAGTATATGCATACCTTATGCTGATTAGACATCAATGTCACATCATACCCAAAAGGAATCATCAAATCATCAGCTAATAACTTAAGAAACCAACTCCAGTTGTCTTTATTTTCAATGGTTACCACTGCCCATGCCACCGGGAATATGTGGTTGTTACCGTCTCTTCCAACCGCTGTCAAAATCTCTCCACAATTTGGCTTCTTCAAAAAGCATCCATCCAATGCAATTATCTTTCTACAGCCCTTTATCCAACCTTCCTTTAACGCATGGAAACACACATAGAATCTGTCAAAGTAGGTCTTGTCATCTGGGTTAACCGACACACCTATTTTGACGGTCGAACCCACATTTGATTCATGAAGTGCCTTTGCGTATGACCTTAGCAATCCATAATGATCTTGAATAGCAGCTTCACCTTCACTCAAAGCATACTTCTTTGCATTCAAACACTGAGTAGAACTGACTCTACATTGGTATTTCTTCATAACCAATTCTTGCATTTGAGCAATTGTAATCTTTGGGTTCATCCTTATTTTGTCACCAAAGTTCCTTCCAATCCACTTTTATGTAACAAGCCTTCCATAATTGAAGTCACGTACACATGTATGCTCATCATTCATTGAAATAACCTGAAAACTATTCAAACCTTACACCCATTTTGCATAAATTCTCCACTTACATTCATTGACCTGTGAGCAACTTGGGTACTTGTGAAAGTTTCTTTGTTTTCCCTTGCTTGGATCCTTTAAAGTTTCTTTTCTTCTACTACACTTACCAATAATCATGCTTTTCGTACTCTTTTCATACCACAAAGAAAACCCATTTGCCAATGCGTAATAGGTAAGTGCTTCCCTGAACTAATCAGAGTTCACGTACTTTTCTCCAAGCTATGATTCAAATAATAATTTTGTTATTAGTAAAGAAATACATATTTCAGAAAGCAAGTATGAAAAAAGTGGATTTAGTACCTTAGGTTTCTTGAGTCTCCAGTGTGTCTGATCATCATAGATTGGATACTTATCATCTGGTTTCTCCACCATCACAAAAGGGTCTGAGACTCCCTCTCCATTACCTTTGAGTTTACGCATTAGAGATTCCATATAATGTTCATGTTCTCTAATTGTCTCACCAAAAGTGTCACCAACATGTTCAAGAGATGGTGCCATATCATCATAACCAGGTGGTTCAAGATCATCAATGACTTCATCCGCATGTTCTTTTGAATCATGCTTTCTTTTTCTAAGCTCAATTACTTCATCCTCAATATCACTCAGATAGTCAAATGACTTATCAGATTCATGACTCTCAGTTTCAGAATAATAATGGGCATATTATCACCCATTTCAGAGTCATCACTGTCACTCTCTAAAGATAAAGGACCCTCATTTTCTCTAATTGTGATACCAGTACCCCTAGGTGCACTATTTATTTTCCTATTGTTAACAATATCTTGTTTTGTTAGTACACCTTTACCTTTGTTGAGGGTCTTTTGTCTAGCAAGAACTTCAGCATCAATACTAGGTTCTTCAACCACAACCCTATGCTCATCTACCCTAGGTTCTTCAACCTCAACCCTATGCTCATCAACCCTATGTTCTTCAACAACATTGTCAACCTGATCAACAACTACATTGTCCTTGGGCAAAGACTGAACCTCATTGTCCATAACATTAGACTTAGCAACAAGATCTTCCTTACCTACCTCATTTTCATCTAAAATAAGTGAAATATCACATCCTGTATCATACTCATCATAGGTACCAGCAAACAAAGCCTTGCCCTTAAAACCATTTCTAACAGGTGTAGACTTCTTAGGGGGAGACCTTAAATAAGGAGATTTGGCTTCTTCCTCAGCCCATGCAATGAGCTCCTCAACAGACATATTACCAGCATGTTTCTTTTTAATTTCATTTTCTTTCCTAGCAGATGTTACTTCTTCATCTGAACCTTCTAAGCATAAGTTGTGATCATAGTATTCAGCTAAGAGTTGTGGTTCATGGGCTACATACAAGTGTAAATAATCATGCTTTTTGGCCATATCATACACAACTTCAAGATCTGAATCCCTTTCAATTATCATCAATCCACCCCCGTCTATGTCTAACCCAGGTATGCAACAAAAGACAACCCAAATTTTATCTTTCAACTTATCAACTAAAACGTTGCACAATTCATTAAACCTCAACCTGTTAGTTGACCAAACTTTCATGATAGTAACTTGGCCTTGTTCATACCTGAGAGGATCAAAGAAAAATACACCACCATGTTGCATTTTGAAGACAACATCCTCTGGTGTATCTATCACACCTATAAAAACATAAAACAAAATTACAATATAGAAAACCCTAATTTGTTGGAAACCCTAGAAACTGAAAAATAAAATATTTCAATAATTAAATACAACTGGGTTAACAAAACATTAAATATATGACACGAATTACTTTTTCACATTAACAATTATGGAAAACTTCAATCAATTCGAAGTATTCAATGTGGGGGACAAATTAGGGTTTCAGAGGTTAATTTTGGGAATCTTGTACAAGATCTTGTACAAGATCTGTGTGGGGCTTGTGGTGTTAGTAAGAGGAAGATAGCGGGAAAATGTTGTGGAAGATCATATAACGTGGACTCAATCGGGTACCGGTCAAACAAGTGAAAAATTACCCCAATAGTTATAAAAATACAACTTTATTGTACTGAAAGTGAATTTTTTTTGTTTGGTACCCAAAAGATGAAACCGTGGCACGTATAGTACCTTTTTTTAATAATTTGCCCTATAATCTAACTCTTTGAATAAAGCGATTTGAGAGGTTGTACCCATTAAAATCCACCAGTCATGCTTATGGGCCAGAAGGCCCAAACTTGGAATGAGTCAATGTTTAGGAGAAACTTTGCATGTACCCCATGGATTTTTGGACCAAGGTCTTCCAAACAAAGCATAGACTCAGGTACAGGTGAACTGATTCTCTTTCCTTAGCAGTTGATTTTGCTTCACTACAAACGGTGGAAAACCATGTATTGGATCATTTACCTGAAGATCCCTAATTGTGTTTTCTCTAATTTCTCTGTTTGCTTGACTACAGTAGTTTATGTTGACGGAAACAACACCGGGGATCTACTACCTGAGGAGGAGTCAGCAGCTCGAAGACAGCACAAAGCACCAAGGGCTAAATAGGAAGCAGCCCATATATGTTGTCCATGACTAACCCAAGAGGCTAAAGATTTTAAGGAGCAAGTAACCTAATTGTCTGCAACAAAACCATCTGATGGAATCATGAGAACAACATAACAAATCTATAAAAAAACGAGGTGAAGTTAAACGTTAAAATACTTCATACATTTCATCTACATGCTCACTCAAAATACTCATTACCAAATTTTATCTCCTTAACGTTACGTTAATTCTGATATTATAGGAACATCTAAGAGACCAAAACTTGTTAAGTTACATGTCCAGAGTGTACAAGCATCCAAATCGTCATTTGTAGCTAGAAAGATATCCAGGTGATGATTTATTGAAATTGAAGTTGTTCTATTGATTTGTTCGAGCTAAACGCCAGGTGAGATAGATGGAGTGATTTCAATAGCCATTTTCTTTACGGTAAAATAAATAAGTTTGTATATGCACATATTCGCTTGTGATGTCTCATTTCAAGGGTCTATATCTGTGAGTCAAATGAAATAATGTACCTAGATGAAAATGTGGAATATTCTTGTTCTTTGGCTTGTGATGGATACACTTAAAAGACCATTTCATCAAGTAGTGCAATGAGATGAATACGTATATATACAGACACGCACATAGCCACATAGAAGTGATATTTCAAGAGAAAAGGAAGAAGTGTGCATGTGTGTGCGCGTACATTTATTGTTAATTATAGTCTTTACCGCCACAACAAGTAAAAGGAGGACAGACCTTTGGCTAAGACACCCATATCCTCATCAAAGGTCGCTAAGCCACAAAAATGTTCGACTTTCAGACTTCGACTATGGAAAAAGGAGCAGAAATGCTGACCAAAACTTTTGGCAAATGACATGTCCTTGTCAAAAGTTATGACCTTATTTGACTTTCCCGCTATTTCATTTTCGTTAATGATTTCTCTCTAATTTTTCTCGCCAGAAGTGTTGACCAAAATGTTGATCGGTAATTTATAAGATTAATGAAAAAATAGAATGGCACCTGCGCAATGTGACGACGGCATACCTAGTTATTTATTTATTATTATTTTTTTTATTTTTTTTTGGTACGTGATGGCAAACATTGGATTTTAGTAGTTTACCGTTTCATAGTTTTGAGATAATGGATCTGTGTTTAAATTTGTGCAAAATATAGATTAAAAAAAAATGTCGTAAGTTAAATCAATGATGTAAAAGAACTAGAGAAATGCTAGGCTCACTCAAACTTTACAAAATATTTCCCACACGTACACATGTCGTCTAACTATTGAGTAATTTTAAACTCACACAAATTTTTTTAAAAAAAAACTCCCACACTCAAAGAACTAAATAATTTGTTTTGTGAACTTATGAGTGGATGATAGTTTTGTCAGATGAAAATGAAAGTTGTGATATGTTATTGTACCTGAGGCTTTTGTGCAAGGCAAGATTCAATATGACTAATTTTGTATTTTTAGCAAATTCATTTTTCTAATTATTCCACAAAAGATGTAGATTGGTGGGAACACCCTGACCTCGGGTGTCTTTTGGCACCAGCCATTGTCCACCCCACAAGGAATAGCTCCTGGCAACTCTCCTGGCCTAGTGGGGCACCAACTGGAGTGAGCACGAGCCAAGACTCGGACCCCTGAGCTCTTATTCCACAAAGCCTCTCCAGTGTGCCAATAGGTTTTGCGAAGGTGGGTACCTATATGAATCAAATGCCATGGATGGGACTTGAACCTGGGTCTATTGACTCAAGCACAAGTGCTCCAACCGTTGGACTAATGCTCCATTGAATCGATATTAATTATCACCAACATTGAATCGACAATTACAAATTAGTAAATGTTACGCGGTCAGTTTTTTAGCAATATTAAGAATAAGATGGTGGTTAAAAGTTTAATGATATCTGCTATATAATGCTCACTGGACAATGTCTAAAACATATTTATTAACCTGCCATTTCCATTTTTAGACAACTCTATATTAATTAACTTTTACAAATTTTGTTATACCCATTTTATCCTTTCCTTGATTAAAAATTAAAGAATAAAGATAAAAATAAAAAACAAAGATAAAGATAAAGTTAAAGTTAAAAAAATAAATGTTCTATAACAACAGTGAAAGATTAAAGGCAAAATGAAGATAAAATAAAAGATAAAGATATGATTGATTTATTTTGGAATCCTTTATTTTGTAATGTTCATTTTTCTTTCTCAAACATAAATGCAAAGATAGAACACCTGAAACTAAAGCTAATCCTAAACGCTTCATGTGCTATACTAACAAAAGGAGGATCACCAACTTGACAGAACCTTAAAACATTCCAATTGAAAGTATGCAACCAAAATGAACCTACATTACCTTTGGCGAAAAACACTAGTGACACTTTTATTATGCACTTTAATGCCACAGGATGGGAGCAAACACACTCTAGCACTCAACGCATCGATACACCCAGGGCCGTCCCATTGATTTGGATGGTCCGACGTGAAACTACGAATAAGGCCCCTTAAATTAAGAAAATCTTAACTATTATGAAAAATTCAAAATATAATATACTTAGGCGACCCACAGTAGTAAGGGTCAATCCCCCCTTTTTTTCCTGCCACGTCACCTTTCTCTCTCCAGCGACCTGCAGGCGATTCAGTGCCCCCAGTAAGGGCGACCAAGTTCAATTTTTTTTTAAACATTTTTAACACAAACTAAAATTTCATTCATAATTAAAACGTTACATATTAATTGAAATAAAATAAAAACATTACAACACTTATTAAAACATTACAACACTTATTAAAAACTAATCTTCTAGGTTGTATTGTTCCTTGATCGAGTCTTTGAGTTCTTGCATTTTTTGTCGTTGAAATGCGGGCAAAGATGGGTCGATTGGTTTGAATTGTTTTTGTTGTGGAGGTTGTTGAGATTCATACTCAAGAGAACGAGGTCGGAAAATGCTGGGTGGTGAGACACCGGTTAACCGGAAAGTCGAATCCGGTGATACTTCCGGAATGTTTTGTTGTGGTACTCGGGATTTTCGGCCTTTTTGTTGTGGCGTTTTCTTAGACATTTTGAGTAGAAATAATAGTGAGATTGTGTGAAATGAAGTGTATTAACTTGATGTATTTATAGGGAATTTTTATTTTTATTTTACTTTATTTTATTTTTTTTAGAGCCAAACGGCTACAATTTAAACGGTAACAAAATTTATTTTTGTTGGTTTGTGGTTGAAACGGTAACAAACATAAATGTCCCAACCGTTTGGATCAAACTATCATAAAATTTTTGCTTTCCTACTCGGTCCTATACACGACCGAATTTGCTGGAAAACCATGTCCAAGTCGGTCGCGACCTGATGTCCACAACAACAACGACCGACTCCTATTCGGTCGACCGACTCGGTCGGTTTTACTACTGTGGGCAGTCTTAGACATTTATAAATATTAATGGACCCTCACATAATATTTAAAACGGGTCTATAAAAATTTAAGTTAGACATGTATAAAGACAAAAGTTCAATATAAAACTCATATTTGTCATAGAACCAATTAACCAATCATAGCCATCCACTTTTTATCTAAATTAATTAAAAATCATATTTCACTTTTTCTTTTTAAAACAACATACCTTGCAAACGGTAAATCTTCAAGCTACAAAAAAATACATCATCGCTACGAGAATTAAATTATTTTTCTACAGATATGCATTATTATACTTTCGACGAACTATCTTTTTTTAAATATCCGCCCAAAAAGATCACATGTTATTCGTAAAAATCACATATGATTTGATTTTTACAAATCACATATGATTTTTACGAATTACAAATCACATGTGTTTTTTCTGGGAGATTTTTAAAAAAAAAAAAAAATTCGTCGAAAGTATATAACAATGCATATCTATAGAAAGNTTAAAAATCATATTTCACTTTTTCTTTTTAAAACAACATACCTTGCAAACGGTAAATCTTCAAGCTACAAAAAAATACATCATCGCTACGAGAATTAAATTATTTTTCTACAGATATGCATTATTATACTTTCGACGAACTATCTTTTTTTAAATATCCGCCCAAAAAGATCACATGTTATTCGTAAAAATCACATATGATTTGATTTTTACAAATCACATATGATTTTTACGAATTACAAATCACATGTGTTTTTTCTGGGAGATTTTTAAAAAAAAAAAAAAATTCGTCGAAAGTATATAACAATGCATATCTATAGAAAGATAATTTAATTCTCGTCGCGATTGTATGATTTTTTTCGTGTAACGATTAACGGCTTGCGAGATATTTAATTTTTAAAAAAATGGTGAAAGTTTACTTTTTTTTATTTTGATAAAAAAATGAATGGTTAAGATTGGTCCATTCGTTTTATGACAAATATGAGTTTTATATTGAATTTTTGTCGTAAATAATGAATGATCGATAATCATGATGACGAAGTACGAACCCATTTGTATAATTGTAACAAGAATTTTATAGTTTAAAGTTAAAGTTGAAGATGCATGGGCTTTATGCAAAATGAGTTTAAGTGATTTTGAGATGATTGTGGATGATGTAGACGTGACTTGATGCTGTTCAAATATACACTTTCATGTCAATATGTGAACCACGTTGGAGACTTTGTGCATATTGAATACATATAAATATACAGGAGTAATATACAACTAGCAGAATGCACGCGTTATATGACAGCATTAAAAAAGAAAAAATGACTGTTAATCATGGTAATAGTAAGAACACACGTTGTTAGATGTTGGAGTATGATATATTTATTTATGTGGGTGTGAATTCAACATTTATATGTATAAAGTTTGTCGAATATTTATTAAAATTTTAAAGTTATATAAAAAAAAATGTAAATGAATAAGGTTACTCAAGTCTGTATAATTTATTTTAAAAAAAGCACATGTGTAGTCATTTATATGTATAAAGTTTGTCGAATATTTATTATTATTATTATTATTATTATTATTATTATTATTATTATTATTATTATTATTATTTTTTATTTATTTATTTTTTACAAAATTTACACATGTGTTTATATATATATATATAT